>PVIU01008874.1:0-80113 GCA_004026605.1 Ondatra zibethicus | reverse complement strand
GATGATAATCTTGAACCCTTTGGGGCCTAGCACGTATTTTCTTACCCTGATTTCTTCCATGCATACAGGACTTTGCTATGAAATATTCTGGAATCTTATACTAGGGCATACTAGTTGATCCATAGAGTGTTTAAGTGGCTGACCACAGTCTAGTCATTAATTACAAAATAGGACTTTAGGGTACATCGTAGGGAAGCATGGAGTAAAGGCATGGTTAGACTGTATGATCCACAGGCCTGACTCACGTTTACACCCAGGGCGTTTTTAGTTGCCATAGGAGCCGTGTGCACTGGGAGGTGCCATGTGCTTTCTGAAACATTTGGATTTCATTTGAAGCTTTCTCCAGTTGGGACATGGGGGGTTGATCATGTCATGTCACAGCCACTGACTTCTAATAAGAACATAAAGGCCTCAGACTGTAATCTGTCAATTTGGGGATGGATCCCCGAGGAGTAACTCAAACTCAAGAGCCCAAAGCCCTTAAGTGAGCCCTTTTTCATTTCTGTCTTGTTACCTATGCCTGAAATAAGGGGTGGTGAGGGATCAATGTTCAACACGGTGAACAGATTGAAGTAGTTTTTGCTTTCTAGACACACAAAACCGAAATAATTCTATCCCAAAGGCACCCCGCCATCACACAGAGAAGGCCAATCCCA
This sequence comes from Ondatra zibethicus, assembly GCA_004026605.1. Taxonomy (NCBI): domain Eukaryota; kingdom Metazoa; phylum Chordata; class Mammalia; order Rodentia; family Cricetidae; genus Ondatra; species Ondatra zibethicus. Next base: position 79,457 of record PVIU01008874.1, on the reverse strand, counting down.
TCCCTGCACTCTGATCCTCAGGCAGAAGCCAGAGCCTGGAAGGATTTCTTCTGAGGCCTTCCTGGTTGGCTGCGGCCTCCATTCTAACGCAGATGCAGATGACTCAGACATTAGCACCCTCTGTCCTGCTTACTCTTATCTCTGCCTAAGTGTCTGGAAGGAGAGCCCCAAGCCACAGGGGAGGCAGTGAGTCTGAAATGGATCCTCTGTGCTCAGTGTGTCAGGATGGTGCTGAGGGAGACCCTCTCCTCACAACCAGGAGACAGACTTGTTCAGACAGGGACCCAGCACTTTCCCTGAAGGATGACGGTAGCCACTGCTGAGCAAGAGGAGCAAGACAGGGATAAGCATCCATGCCCCGGGCGGAGACTTCAGAGAAACAGCCAATAACCAATGAAGAATGGCTCAACCCTGGCTTTGGAAATGAACCAAGACAACTCTCCATCCTTTGGGTTGGGGAGATCAGGACCTTAAAAAAAGACTTAAAAAGTAAGTGCCCATCAGACAATCTGCATACTGCTGCCAGATGGCTGAAAATGGCATTATATGGGACTTCTCCCAGACTCTCAAAGTTCTGTCTTCTCTGGGATGCTGGTTTCCTCTTCAGCTAGGGACAGAGTCAATGCAGACAGAAATGGGAGGCACCTTGGTTTCCCCAACTGTTTCTGTCTTTAATGATAGCTCTCTTGCCTTTTTCAGGGGTTGCCATGTTCCACTCTATTTTTTTTATTAAAATTTTGGGGGAATTGATCCTACTAAGGAAGTCTAACAGTCAGCCTCCAGGATGGCTTTCTGGTGGTCTTGCAGCATGAGGGGTGCTTCTTTGAAGGCTCACAAGTCTATGGATAACGCCATAAAGGAAGAACGTTAAAAAGTGGACTACTATTTAATTCTGAACCTTACTTCAAAGTCTAGTTATTTGCTTTGTTCTTGTTCACGATTACTAGGCTCTTTCTATGTGTGCCAGTAATACCAGTGCCAATCTATACAATGGGCTGTCTTTCCATCAAGTCGGAAAGGGCTAAACCGTTCTGCCTCCAAGCATTCAATTACTTATAACAGAATGGCATCGTTAATAATAATAAAAAATGACCCTGCTAATGAACTAGGTAACAGGTCAATACAGGTTTCTGGGCATTCCTTCTAGTCCTACGACAAGATTCCTTGTGAGCTTCACTCTGAACTGGGGATGCTCAAACTCAGCCTGGCACAGAGCCTTGGATGAAGTACATTTATACACTGGCCAGCCATTTACTCACCCCCAGTGGATGCAATCCTCAAACTTTGCCAGCACTGTTTAACTTGCATTCAAATGTAAATGTATGGAGTCTGAAAAGCTAGATGCCAGCAGCGAAGTATTTTTCCCCCAAGGAGTCAAAAATTTTATTTAGAATATTGCTTTAGCTAATAAATTCCTGCACTTTACCATTTAGCTGGATAGAACTGGGTGACCAGCATGGTAGCTGTAGTAGGGCACACTTGGGGATGATTACATTGAACTTAGTAACATAGGTGAGTGTGCGCTTTACTTCTGGATGGAGAACATGGTGGCCTCTCGAGTCACTCTGGAAGACAGCCAAGCCAGTCCATTTTTTCCTCTTTGCAGGTAATGATGGTGCTGACTCACTGGGTTCAAGACTACTCAGGACTACACTAGGTTCTTATGAAGATCAAAGGAAATAATGTCTGAATGAGACACATTTTACCATAAGGACTGTCCCTATAACATCAGGACTTCAATATAAGATAGACTTAAAAAAATAATGTAGTGGCTCCGATGAAATAGTTTAATCTGTTCACCCCCCCCCCACATAACAAAATTATTCTCGTTTTGATTTTGCTGTCAGACAAAGATGTGATGGTTTTCTATGTGGAAAAGCTTCCTTTTAAGGGAGTGGGCACCCAAACACCTAATGCCTATTAGTGTGGAAGGACCTTGACGGATCAGAGCTGAAATTTATTTATATTTATTTTTTATTTTTACAGTAAGAATGGCCTGGGAAGCATGGAGAGGGCAGAGGGCTTTGGCATAAGAGGCGCCATGTGTCACCTTAAAACTTCAGGGGCGCCTGGTGGCCTTCTACAAAGGCACAAGACTGCTTTCCGTTTTGTTCTGCCGCCCTTCATCACAGTGGTCACGGTAGCAGACACAGTAAGAATCAGGATCACAGCTACTTAGTACTCTGGGGTGTGGCCTGGATATGCTGGGAGGCAGCTCTTGGCAGAGCTGGGAAACAACTTAGTACGTCCTGATTAGGGGAAAGGCTGATTAAGAATACGACACGACTATTTTGCCTTCTCTAGGGAAGTAGCTTCTTTCCTTGTTGGAAATGTCTACTGCTCAGACTGTGCCCGCTGTGCATTCTGTGGTTGCTCATGGAGGAACCGGGCCTGTTAGCCAAGGAATGTGGAACTGACTTCCACAGCTCAAACTCTGGCCACAAGATACCTGTCCCCACCCAGCTTTTCTTTGGTCTCTAGTACGGCCAAGAATGTGTGTTGGCGGTCCGCACTGAATTGTCAGGTGACGCCATGTCTCCAGTTGGGATCTAGCAACCTGGCCTGATGTCTGTGGGTTCTGATAGAAGCGGAGGGGGCATGGTGTGAGTGTTCCTTCTCAGAAGATGTCAGCTGCCTGGTCTAACACCATTTCCACCATCCCTGGTGTCTTCCTTTGCCCTGGTGTGCACCAATCATCTACAGGACTTGTGCAGGCATCCTAAAGCAGCCTCTGTACAGAAGCTTACATTTGCAGGTGGAATAAGATGCACACAGTGCAAAACCACGTAGCAGTGAACACTGCTGGGCACTCACGTGCTACTGGTGGTGCCATTCCAAGAGGTGGCAGGACTGGGCGCCGAGCTGCACAGGGCTGCCTCACGCCATGCATTTATTATTCTCACTGAACAGATTCTAACCCTTATGTGGAACTGAGGCCTGGCTGGCCTTCTGACCACTTGCTGAGTTACCCAACAAGTGCTCAGCTGTCCTGCTGTGGCTTCTCTTTTGATACTGTCTGGAAACTTAGTAAAACTGGACTAGCTTTATGATCACTGAAAAGACGCCTTCTTTAACAGTGCGTGGGCTTGAGGACGTGGGACAGCTTAGATTACAACTCTCTGTGTAGGTCCCTGCTTGGTTCTTATGTCCATGAGAATACTGCCACCTTCTGTTCACAACCTTGTGTGCCTGGGAGGTTTTCATTGTGAAAAACAAAAGTCAAACAAAGCAGTTATTCTGATGAGGAAATTACTCAGTCAGCGCTGAGAATAAAATCATCTCAAACGCTGACTGGTTACAAGTTCTTTGGGTGTGTATCCTATGAGTCTAGCCATTCCCACCAAATGATACTTGTTCATTAAATGTAGGTGTGTAGCTCCAACAGACCAACAGGAAACTCAGCAGAGTTCACATCACACCGGAGGGAGACTTTCCCCATGGCCTAGGGGTCTATCTGCTAGCATCTCTTCTTACGTCTAAAATATCGAAAGCGAATCTTCACATGACCTACCCCCCCATGCTCTGAAAACACACTGGTCCTGATAAGGGGAAGCTGTTGCTACATCGATGCTCTTGCAAATAACCTTTCTGTCTGTTCTGCATTCCTACCCTTGCTCAGAGGGTTTAAAAGGTACGCATCAAAACACTTGCTTAAAAGAGACATAGCCCTTGGATTGGTGAACAGGAACTGTGTACCATATCAACACTTCCTGTTGGTTAAAATACTGCATTTTAAAAAATAAGCTACAATGTATAAAACCAAGGTCATTTCCCACAAAGTGTTCATGTTCTCTGTGATTATAAAACACTGTATCTTGTAAAATATTTCCAGTTCTGATAAACTTGAGAAGTTCTAACGTTCATTATAAAAGTGACATGTCTCTTGTAGATGCTGAAGCAGTATATTTCTTTCATTTGGAAATTTAAGTTGTAGTTATTTTTGTATTTAAGATTATATTTTCTATCACACATTACAATTGTGATTCTCAGACCCACACAACAAAAGTTATAAAACATGAGATTGTCTTCGGGAAACAAGGAGCTATTTACAAAACAGGACAGGAGACAAAACTCTCATTTTGATTCCTCGTCCTGTGACAGGTACACTCTTTAAAGCATGTATATCACTGGAAATGGACCTTTCCAATGTCAGTCATCAGAAGCAAGTCAGTCGTGAGTACATTTCATACTTCCTTGCTCTGTTGGTGTGCGTTACTCAGGACAATTGGTACCTAAAAGTGCTAACCTCATTGAATTTACTAACTTCCCATTTGGCTAAATTTCTACAATGCAGAAAAGACAGGATGAAATGGTTGCAACATGAAGAAATGCCCACAGGTAGGAAGGCAGGGGAGCCCGTGTGCTGCTGGTGGGTTTCTTCCAGAGATAACCTTTCTAGTTGACTCATACGCTAGCATGCCCCCACCCCGTAATGACCCACGACCCCATCTGTCTGCTGTGTTGACAACCCCCACTGGCGCCGCCCACTGTGTCTATTCACACAGGTCAATGCTACAGATGACGCGGGTGGTGGGAATCCCACAGGATGTGAGAGAGAGCACACCTTGTCCAGAAGAGTCCATGGCAGTGTGCTCCTCAACACGCTACCAGAGCGAAGCACGTGTCTGCAACAGCGCTCTTTCACCTAGGGAATGCTGTGTAGATCTGATCAACAATTGCCCACCCAGGAGATTACAACAAGGAACAGCGAGGCTTCTTGTTCACAATTACATTCAGAGAAAGCCTCACCGCGTCTACGAATACCCAGCAGGCTCTGCACCGGTGGCTCAAACACCAGTCAGCTTTAGGCCAGCGACAAAAAGACAGTGGGTGCATCTGCCACACCTCACAGAAGCTGGCACTGTCCCATTGGCATGAATTTGTCTTGAAATGATACTGAGTTCACATGAAAAAAAAAACAACTTGTTCTGACAAGAAACGATTTGAGACAATAAAATTCCTCCTAGTCTTGGGGTTCTCCAGATCTGTCTTTGCACATCCTGCTTCCCTGAGGAAATGAGCAGAGCAGTGTTACAGTATTCTGCCACTAAGCTTGATGTAATCTCTTGTGCGGATAGACAGTCCTCACCTCGTTCTCGGAACCTCCTCCAGTGAAGGCCACCCTTGTTGTGCAGTGCAGTTGAAGTGAGAGATGAAATGGACTCTTACAAGGCTGGCTCACTAGGAGCCCAGGGCTTCTGGTGGAAGTGTGATGTGTGCTAGGATACCAGAGATGACAGACTTCAACTCCTGACATCTTGAATTGCAATGGGAAACAATTCAGTTTCAGATTTTTTTTACAACATACACGTGACCATCTCTGAAGAGAGTGCCGTTTTTTACTGATAATGTTCGTCTGGAGCTTGGTCACAGGAGTCACTGTAAAGCCCTCTCTGCTATGGAAACCCATTACTTTCTTCTTGACGCTGGCTTTTGTCACTCTACAGAGAAACTTCTAGACAAAAGATGGCAGAAGGGTAAGCCTGTATGACAGGCCCTGGACAAAGCAGCTCCTGTCCTGTTTCAGACAGTTGCAACAGACATGGAGGATCCCTGGCTGCTCAGCCCCAAGATGAGCAGGAGGCAGGTGGGCTCAGGCCTCCTGCATTGCCTGATGGACATCCTTGCTATCCTGGGGGTTTTCTTCCACAGTGTCTGTCCTCCGGGAAGGCGAAGGCTGGAAATACTGCCTGTCACGCCCATTGCTTCTGCTTTGTCTGGCTATAGCATGTCCTGCCAGTCACTATGAAATACCTTCTCAGGGAGAAATGAGAAACCTGTTTTGGAGAAAGGGACATTGCAGAAGAAAAAGAATCAGACCTTTCCACTGGACAGGAATTCAGTGCACCACCATTCCTTTGTAGACAGGGCTGTTAGCCCTGGGGATGCACACAGCTGCAGGCTAGCAGCCAGCTCGCCTGGGATGATTCTTCTCATCCATTCTCTCTTTGCTTCTCCACAAAATGCAGACACAAAAAGAACTTAGTTTCATGCAGATGGCATCAAATGAAAAGTCAGGCTTCGTTTGGCACTTCATTTGGTTCCCCAAATAACAAAATAACTACTAAAAATGTAACTCATAACAAAATGTAACGCATATAATCAGCAACTGTATGTTGCAATTTGGAGCTTTCTGGTTCCCTGGGGACTGCATCCTTCCACACAGGGAACGCAGCATGTGTGTCCAGAACTGGCCGCAGATTTGTCTGCACCTGGAAGCCAGATGAGGGCTGGTATTGCAGAAGAGCTGGTGTGATGAAGGCTGCAGAGGACATGAGGGACCCAGGTTAGGTGCACCCGGAGTCATGATTCCGCGGACAATGTGCAGTTATGCAGAACTACCTTTGGGCTGTGTCTCTGGGGGAGATGGCCACGACACTTGCTTAAGGATTGCGCTTATGCAGAGAGCATTCCTTCACCCCAAAGTCCTTCAAGAGAAGATGGATTTGACTTCACATCATTGCAGCATTTTGATTAAAGTCTTCATCTGAGATAAAAAAAAAATTCCAGGGAACTTTGCTGAGGAGCAGAACCTCTAGCCTAGGACCCATCTCTTAAGCACATGGTGAGCTTGATCAGACAGCCAACCATGGCAGTCTCCGTGTGGCTCAGGGCTTCTTGGACCAGCTAGGTCATCATTCACAGCAGAGAGACTACAGGAGATAGGAGAGAGGACATACCCGGGGAGAGGAGGGAGCAGGGAGCGGGGAACACCTCAGCTCTGCATTTTAAGAAAATGCTGTTTCCTGGTTACAGGTCAAAACATCTAGGAGAGCCAGTGTGGCTGACGTCGACTATCAGCCTATGGGGAATCAGATAGAGCACATTTTCTTTTCTCTTGAAATAAATTTTTTTCTTTTAAATACCTGAAGGAACAGATCAGGATCTCTTTCAAGAAATAATCTTGTAAAAAGTCACATGAATTTAAAAAATAAGATTGCCAAAATACATGAAAGCAGGCATTCAGGCCGTTGCGCTGCAGAAGCTCCATGACCCTGACATAAAAGGGGGTCTCTGATTGCTAGATGACTTCTTTCCACTCTGTAAAAAAGCACTATGTACAATCTTTAAACATATATTAAGCTTTTCTCTGTGCAATTTCACTTAACATTCGTATGGCTAACACCACGTCCCCATCCCACCCAGTGCCTCCTCTAAGGTGCTCTTACTTTGCACAGGTACAGGACATCCAGTTCTTTAAGCAGGGCAGAAGTGTTCTGACGAGGCTTGGTGGCTGCCTGCCATGCTCCATCCCTCAAACACGCAAGTCCACCAATTTAGACATTCCAGTGCAAGTCCTAGCCCTACTAAATGGAGAGAGTCCTATACCAAGATGCATTTTCCTTGGGGCATCCCGTAAGTTAGTTTCTGAGCAAATTCATAATTCATCGTTCTAATATTTTTGTAAGAAACGAAAGGTTTAGATCTGTTATCCATATATGTCACTATGTCCACTAACTCACCCTAGACATGTAAAGCATGGCATCGATAAAAGTGCACTCAGAAGGAAGGTGGATCTGTTGCCCTAGTGGAACTTTCTCACAGATGGGGGTGGGGATGACAGCCATGCTCTGCCTGAAGCAAAGCTGTGAGGCAGTCTGGAGATTCCACCTGGGCAGGGTTTGGAGAGCAGGATGACAACCCACGGTCCTGGCCACAGTCTTGACGAGACAAAGCCGGGCACACTTGCCCAGCTGCAGTTCGTGTGACATTCCTGAAAGAAGCGTCGAGGCTTACCAGATGGCTCCTGGTGCCAGCTCTCATCTCAGTTGTGGCAGGCAGGGAAGGAGCTGGACCACCACCTGGGGTCCAAGGACAACTCCCAGATGCTTTCTGAAGTGGCTCCTGGCGTCCTGGCCTCAGCCTGCAGCTGCAGTCTACCTGCGATTCCCACTGCCAGTCACCTTGGCCGTAAGCTACCTGGGGCCTCCAAGTTATCATCTTTACAAGGTTTCTCCTTGGGTCTTTCGTGAAAACAAAACAGACACAGAAAAAGACAGCCAGAGTGCAGCTCTTTCTTCAAACACATCATGATCCAGACTGCTCCAAGCAGTTGGCTGGAAAACAGGGAGATACCTATTCATAAGGTTATCCTTTGTACAAATGCTAGCTAATATTGTGTAGCTTGTGAGTGTACTGTTTACGTGTCAAAACCCCTTGAAAATACCACAATTCAGAAAGCTTATCAAAATCTTTCTAGGTAAAATGGGCCTGGTTGGTTAGGTTGCTACAGAAGTCCAGTTTCAAGACCAGATGGAGAGTAAGCAAAGTTACTTTTCTTTTGAAGGAAAAAGCCACTCTTGCTGCTCTTGTCTGGGCTCTCAGAGCAGTGCAGGTGCTGATTTTTTTTTTTTTTTGCTTTAATTCCACCATGGAATTTTATTCCCAGAATTCCAGGAAATGCTTTTCCTGGGCTTTGAATGGCTTCCTTTGGAAGGAGAGGCTTTCTCACCCCCTGTCGTGGGGGGCGGGGTCAGTCAGTGAAGCGTTGGCACGCCTTCTTCCAGCGGCAGGCGGTGCACCACATGTCCCTGTTCTCCATCCCATAAACCTTGCGGCACTTTTTGCCTTCACCTCTGGGCTTCCTGTAGGACAGACAGCACAGATATGTTCAGGGACAGGGCCTTCTCGAGAGAGTTCAGAAGAGCGAGGGGGTAAGAAAAAAACAAAAACCTGCCCAGAACGGAGTAGGAGCTCTCTGTAGGCTGGGTATTTTCCTGGCCGCTGTACCTAAGCTGTTTCTAAATTTCATTCATGGAAATGCCCATCTGGCCATTTTGTAAGGTTAAGGAAGTAAACACAAGAGTTAGGGGCTGGGAAGAAAGTATCTGCTGTTCAAGCACAAGGAATAAGTTTGGATCGCCGGAACCTAAAGAGCTGAACATGATAGCACGTGTCTGTAATCCTAGCACTCACACAGCATGGCAGGAGGCAGACAGGAAGGTCCCTGCAAGCTCTTGGGCAGCTTGCCTGGCATATGCGCTGGGTGAATGGGAGAGCCTGTCCGAGTAAGGCGGCAGGACCAATACCTGAATGTCTTCTGACTCACCCAGGTGTACCACACATGTATTTATACTCATATGTATCAGCATGCAGACACACACACACACACACACACACACACACACACACACACACACACACACACACACACTTTCTGCTCCCCCAAATACCCTGCCTCCTACAAAACAAACAAAAAAGCACAGAGCTTCCAAATTTTCAGTGTGCCTTTCTTTCCTTTCCAGTGTTCTGAAATCTGGTTGGAAGCTTCCCAGGAGACTCTCCTGGATCTAGATGCAAACATAAATTGTTGCTCATGTCATCCGGAGTTAATGCAGGACAGCGACCACCATTACCTACCCTACAAATGGAAGTGCTCTTTACTAGCTATAGGAACGAAAGAAAGAAAGTGTGCTTCAGGGGTTGGGGAGAAACTACAAAAGCTCATGGAACCGGAAGGTTTTGGTTCCTTTTTGCTATTTTCCCATTTCCTAAGAAATTCCTTGAGGTAAAGTATGCAGCGGCAAGCAATCATACCTTAGGCTGACTGTCCCTCTGGGCGGGGAGGACAGGACCGTGTGAGCGTGCTGTCGCTGCTCTCCTGAGCCCACTGGGTGGTGATGTGTTGGAGACACCTGGTGAACACAAGGAAAATCAGGTTGACAGGGCAGACTCTCCCACACGTCTATTAGGCCTCAGTGGTGTGGGCAATGGTCCATGCGCAAAAAAATAGAGACAAACTGTTTATTCTTAGCTGTGGGAGTTAAACAGGCAAGGCTGGAGCACTGGAGCTGGAGGAATAGAGGCTGACCAGGTAAGGAGGACCCTGCTGATTGATGTCCCTGTCCCAGACCACACAGTGGGGGACGCGCACCGCTGTCAGCCTTTCTCTCATTATTATTATCTTCCAAACGCCCATGGGAAAGCACACAAAGTTCGGAACACACAATGGCTTTTCCAGCTCCAAGTTCCAAACAGTTCTACACTGCTACCCTCAACACCAACATAGTCAGGGCTACCAGAGCATCGCGCACTCTCTGCCGCCACCTCCGTGGGTCCAGGGGTCGCCCTCAAGTTTGTCGTGCTTATGCAGCAAGCAGCTTACCCATCCAGGCGTCTCGTCGGCCCTGCTCTCTACATTTTAATCTTCACTTTGTATCTCAAACTTTTTCAAAAGTCTATCTTGAAGTATATTTTACCAAGTATAAAATATACTTTGTAGTACTATGGATGGTATTAGATGCTATTATTTATAAACGAATACAATTATTAGGCTATGTGACTACATGCTTACTGAGTAGATAATGACTTCCAGTGAGTTTAAAGAACTCTAAACAATAGTGTTTGAAATCACAGCTCATCTCTCCCAGGTAGTGAGGATACTTGAGCTATACGGAGCACTTTTTAAACAGGAAGTCTGACTCTGCTGTTCCCAGTAAGAACAGCAGTAAGTGTAAGCATCTCACGAGCCTCATGCCAGGCACTGTGCTGAGCAACACAAGGTCGCTTTAGAAAAAGTCATGTGCCTGGCTTGAGGTCAGAGTTCATGGATGCTAGAGCCAGGGATTTTAACTGTGCCTCACATGGATTCGTGGTGCCTTTCTGTATGTGTTTTAGAGAAACTTCCTTGTGATCTTCTCTTTCTCATATTGACTGGAATAATCTCTCAGTAGCATTTACAACCCTGTCTCTAGGCAATAAAAACAAAGCCCAAGCAGTTTCACTAGCTATTTTTCCTGTGATTGGGACAGAATACGTGACAGAAACAACCCACAGGAGAAGCTTATCCTGGCTCACAGTTCAGGGATTCGTCCACCATGCTGGGAGAGGGCACGACTTGCTCAGTTTTAGAGTTCACAAGGCAGGCCGGGCTGGAAGCAGATATGAACTTTAGGAGCCACCAGCATCAACCCGCTTCCTCCAGCTAGGCTCCTTCTCCTAAAGGTGTCACAATATTCTACACATCACCAGGTGGGGACCAAGTGATGTACACATGACCCTTTGCGGCATGTCACTTCCTATGCGAACTACACTACCCCACATGAAGCATGGGCTCTTTACTCACTTCCTCCCACTTTTAGGAACATGTAGCTCAGGCTAGTCTCAAATTTACTATGTGGTTGAGGTTGGCCATAAACTCTTTATTTTTCTGTCTTTATCTCTCAAGTGCTGGGGCTAGAGGTATATACCAGCATGCCTGGCCTCCCCACTTCTCCTAAAATTTTATGTTGGAAATTTAAATCCTCAGTCTGGGTGTGTTGAATGATAAACCCTTCAAGGAATCAAGGTGAGATGAGGGCATAGAGTAGGGCCCTGATCCAATAGGATCAGTGTTGTTATAATAAGAGATGAACACACGCAAGCATGCCCCCCAACAAGACTAGATACCAGAGGGCTAGCATGCATGCCCCCTTCTCTCACTGCTGACAGTACACACTGAGGAAAAGCAAAGTGAAGGCAGAGCTCCAGTGGCACACGTCTCCAGATCAGGAGAGCCCTCACCAGAAATAAACACTCAACAGCCTGATGTTGGACTTGGAGCTTCCAGGAAGTAATCGGCTGCAGATTACACTGCCCACCGTACGCACTTTTGTTGTGGTAGCTTGAGGCGAAGGGACCAAGAGCTCTTAGTTTTCAGTCAAAACAACAGAACACGGCATTTTGTAGATGTGGAAGAGTAGAGGCCAGGCACCAGGCCGAGACAAGAAGGAAAGCAGTGGTAAGGGTGGCCTGCTCCTCCTGCACTCCGCAGCTCAGGCTAGAAAGGGGCAGCGGTGTCTGCATAAGAGTCTCCATGGCCATGTACTGGGAAGCGCTCGCACAAAAAAGTAAGCAGAAGCCTGCAGGCCTCGGGACTGCTCTAGGGCTCTCTGCAATACCAGATCTCAAAGATGCAGAAGGAAACGCACCTGTGACCCAGGGTGACCACCTATGGGCATCTGTCTCGGAGCACAAAGACAGAAGAAATGTCTGTAACATAGAAATCACTGGGTTTGGAATTTTTAGACAGACCCATCCTTAATGTTCTTTATAATTTAAAAATTTGAGAGTTGCTATCTGAAACCATTTTAGAGTAGGGAACTTCAGTCATGTTCTTAGGTGCTGCCTGGCTCCCTATTTTCTAGGGGTTAGGGCTAGTCACTGGTTGGCATGAAGTCAGTGGACATGCCAATCCTGCAGCTGTGGGATGGACTGTTCAGAAAGCCCACCCACAGGGGAAACAGGCCAGCAAGCCTCCCACTCTTTTCTTTTTGAAAGCACAGACAGGGTGCTCAGGAACATAAGGAATACTATTTGTGCTCCATTCTTGTCTTTCAAGAGTCCAGCAAAGCTTTTAAAAATACACCAGACCCTTAAAATAGGAACGGCAAGTCTGACTGCTGCAGTGTTTACCTAAGTCTCGGCCAAAGCAGATTACAAACCAGAGAGACTGGAAACTCTCTGCTCTAAGAATAAATCAGAAATGAGGGCCGAAGGCTGGGAGAGACTCAGTAGTTGTTAGAGTGCCTGAGGCATAATGAGGACCGAAGTGTGGAAGCCAGCACCCCTGTAAAATGGACACAGTGACATCCGGAGCCCTCGTGCTAGAGGTGGGGGCCAGGCAGATCCCCGGAGCTCATTAACCAGCCAGTTTAACTAAATATGTGAGCTCCAGGTACAGAGAGCCTGCCTGGAACAATAAGGTGCAGAACAGTGGAGGAAGACAACTGGTGTCAACTTCTGTCTACACACCTTGTGCACGCACATATATACACGCATATGCATGCATGCACGTGCACACAGATATGTATATAAGATGTATATAAACCACATAAAACTATAAAACAAAACGAAAAGAATAAATGAGAAACAGCCACAGGAGGCAGAATTTCTAGTTAACCCAGATAGTGCATGTAACTGCAATGTTGCTGCTAGAATGTCCCTGGAAACTAACACAGAAATGAAACATTTTGTAAATAAACACGTAAGTGAGTAAGTAAATAAAACCAGGAATTCCTTCAGGCCTGGGGTGGTAGCTCCCAAAAGCTGAGCACTGGGTGTTAATTGACAACTCACTGGACCAAAAGACAGGGCCAGTTCAGGGGGGAGGATTAAGACTGAAGGTAGAGACAGCTATAGTGTCCATAGAAGAGTTTGAAGATTCATTGTTGGAAAACAAACACCATAAGGAATCCTGGCTGGCATCCTGCAGAGACATTTAGGAACTAGGAGGACAGACAGCTGGTTAAAACCCAGAATGAGATCTCTATGATGGTTTAATTTAAAAACAGCACAGCAGAAGCTACGCATGGTAGAGCCCGAGGCAGGGCAGCAAATTCAGCATTTACCTGGGCTGTAGTGTTGAGTTTAAGTTCAACCTGAACAATTAAGTAAGATCCTGTATCAAAATAACAAAGTAACAACAAAAGAGAGATGTGGCTTCATAGTGGTACACGAAGCCTTAAGTTCAATTCCGAACACCAAACAAAGTGCAGTGGGAAAACCGTAGTTTGGACTGTCACTGCAGCGGTGAAGAAACCCGGGGCTTTCTTGTCTCACTCTATCCTTAGTTTTACACCAGATGAGCAGAATGGCCCAGGTGCTTGGAAAGTCTTCCCATGTTAAAGGCAGACGCTAAGGAACTGTTACTGCTGGTCTGTAGCTTTCACTCTAGGTGTGGCGGTGTGTTACCTAGAGCACACACTCTGGGTGTTTCTGGGATGGCTTTCCAGAAAGGCATAAGGGAGCAGGTAAAACCTACCCTGAACATGGGTTCCTGTGGCCTGGGCCTGGCTGGAAAAAAGACTGGATGTGAATGGAGCAATAGCATCCATACCTCTCTGCTTCAGACTGTGGACACAGCATGGCCGGTCACTGCCACACCCACCGCCACCACGGTGGACACAGCATGGCCGGTCACTGCCACACCCACCGCCACCACGGTGGACACAGCATGGCCGGTCACTGCCACACCCACCGCCACCACGGTGGACACAGCATGGCCGGTCACTGCCACACCCACCGCCACCACGGTGGACACAGCATGGCTGGTCACTGCCACACCCACCGCCACCATGGTGGACTATAAGACCAAATAAACCCTTCCTTAAGTTACTTTTGTTGTGTATTTGGTCATAGCAATAGGGAAAGTAACTAAATGCGCTACGCTATCAAAGAAGGCATCTTAGCCCCCCTTTCTGCTGTTGTAATAGGATACCCTGGAAAGATTTTATTCTGGCCCATGGCTCAAGGGCACACTCCACTATGATGGGAAGCCAAGGCAGTGGGAACTTGACGCAGGGACACATCGTGGCCACACTCAGGAAGCAGGGAGTGATGAATACATGCTCATCTCTTGTCGAGTTCCCTTCATTTAGACTGTCTAGATTCTCAGCCAGGAAATGGTGCCGACCATGGTGGGCCAGCTTCCCATTTCTCTTTCTACGTTCTTTTCTGCCTCCCCCACCGCTACCACCACTACCCCAGTCTTCCCGTTCCTATTAACACAAGGTGATCTCCCAAAGGCATGTCCGGAGGCCTGTCTCCCAGGTAATTCCAGATTCTGTCAAGTTGGCAGCACTAACCATCACAGATGGGCTAATGGCAAATTGCAAATGACAAGGCACTCTGGGGCTTTTTATGTCTCCCAAAGGAAGTGGTTCTTATCCAATGGGAACAGGAGAGGTCAAGTACCTGTGCTACAAACAAAACTAACGCAAGAGTGTCCACGATCACTCCCCGAGAGTGGCCAGGGGCTACCACTATTCAGCGACTTTAGTATATTCCATGTTTATGGTAGTGTGTAAGAAATCACAGGAATGTCTTCTGGAAGCCACTAGTCCCCAAGCAATCCCTCTGTTGAGTTTGGTAAATATGCATGGGCAGAGCACAGCACAGTTTGCCCACTGATTCATCCTTAGGAGCTGAAACCTCTGGAACTTGCTGGGGCTTGCCAAGGAGTTGCTTTGGATAAGTGTGGGAAGGGTGAGGTAGGGAAGAAAAAATAAGGCTTTAACATCTGCTATCGTTAGCCTAGTTCTGAGCCATATTGGGAGTCACACCTGCTGCGACGGTGCAGGTCAGTCTCCGTGAAAACTTGGTCGGATCCAGAATATTTTAAAATGAACTGTTAGGAGCCAAGTAAATCCACAGTAATTTAGCAGGATCATTTAATATATTGAGTTAATTTTTATTTAGGACCTAAATACGGCTGCACTTTTATTTTATTTTTGCTTAGGCTTTGAAAGAAGAAAGTGATTTCAATTTATTTAACTTTTGGATCTTCAAATGGCATGCATACCTCCAAAACAACATGTCAAACTAACAAGATTTATGAAGTGATTTGTAATGGTAAATTTCAACCTCTGTAAGAAGTGAATGAAACTGTTCACTCTACAGTCTTTGGAGATACAATGACAGCACCAACAGCTAACATGCTCTTCTAGCTTCCTCAAGTATCAGTCAAAGCATGTTTTCCTAGAGAAGCTGCACCCACCTGAATTACAAGACAGTTTACCAATGAATATACAAGTGTCAATTCAGAACAATATGCCTGGGATTGGAGAGACAGCTCAGTCATTAAGAGCACTGGTTGCTCTTCCAGTGAGGACCTAGGTTTGATTCCCAGCACCCACATGGAGGCTCACATCCATCTGTAACTCCAGTTCTAGGGGATCTCTTCTGGTCTCCACAGGCACTGCATGCATGTGGTGCACAGACATACAAGGAAGCAAAACACTCATACAGATAAAATGAAAACTGAAGCAATTTTAAAAAAGAAGGAAGCATGTGCCTCTGGAAATAGATGTGATGGTGTGCACCTATAATACCAGCATTCATGGGGCGGGGGCAGCAGTCAAAGGCCATCCTTGACTATATGGAGTCTAGGGCTAACCTGGGCTACTTGAGACATGCCACCTCAAAAATGAGAAAGAGGAGAAACAAAGTGTGGTGGGGTTCTAAGGCGCTAACTCCATCTTTCTCGTGTCTGCCCTACAGTTTGCTCTCTCAGTGTCCTTTGGCTTGGCTCAGCTTGCCATGGTTCGGTACTTACGGGAATGCCGGTGAACGTAACTGGAGGAGACTGCCAGGAAATGCTGAAACTGCTGCCGTTGGGGGTGAACTTAGACCCCGGAATAGTCACTGGGGGCGTGGCCTGTGAGACAGGAAGCAGAGGAGGTTGTAGAAAAGAGTGACTGTCCAGAGTCTTAGCCCTCATTACCAAAGCTGGGCTGCGGGGACAGGCAGGGCAGTTCTGGTAACGTATGCTAGCAGGCGGAGACTAAACAGGGCCATAGAGAGTAGCCAGAAACAAGCCTTTCATACAGATATAAGCAATCTTATACATATGCCTCAGTCGACTTGAGGCATAGGACATGGCTTTTGGCTCTGTTTCTGAAATTTAATCACAAATTTTTGGACATATGCAAGCAATTCTTGACTATCAAATTAGAAAATAAATACTGAACAATAAATTTGGAAATGGGTACATGTGAGCTATAAATATTTTAGAAGTGTAATTTAGTGATATACATTAAAATTCTCATTGTTTTGCCCATCAGACATCTCATGTTTAAGGGTTGATTCTAAGAAAATGGATACAAAGATATTTGCTGCACAACTGTGTATTCCGAACATGCTTAGAGACTTGGCCAGTGATGTGGTTCAGCAGGTAAAGACGCCTACTGACAAGCCTGAAGATCTTAGGACCACAGAGTGGAAGGTCCTGTGACCTCCACATGTACAATGTGTCAAATGTGTGCACATATGCATGTACACAAAAGAAACGAAAGTTTAATAAAACATTTAAAAGCCTTAAAATTGATGAAATAGATAGAGCGGAGAGGACAGAAGTCGAGAAGTCATCTCTAGAGAAAGTGACTGCATTTGTCTTCTCCAGGCTCAGTTGTTTTGTTTTGAATTACAGATATTCCAGCTAGTTACAGTGGCTGTGCTGTCTGGCACCGTTGGGAAACGTTGGCAATAGACAGAAATATCTATAAACTCTTTGTTCATGTTCTAGATCATTCAATAATGAAATGACACGGCTGAGAATTACAATGGGACCTAAAAAAGCTATAGGCAGAGAACTTTCGTTGTAGCCCCCCCTTTCTTGCTTTTTAATTTTTTTTTTTTAAAAAGACAGGATCTCATGTGACCTAGACTAGCCACAAACTTGTTACAATCCTGAGGCTGTCTCCACCTCTCAAGTGCTGGGATTAAAGTCACATAACACCATGCCCAGCTCCATGTGGTCATGACAATGGAAAACCATGGTAGTCAGTCACATCAGCTATCAGAATGATTAAAATGATTATTTCAATTTAATTAATTGGATACTATACAGTTATTTGGATTTTTCTATAAAATAGATAGGGGAATGTAATTTCAAAAATGCAGGGAAGATTTTTATGAAGTTGCCTGAGGTACCCTAATTGTTAGGGTAGCCACAGGCTGTGTTAGGATTTATTTCTAAGTCCCTAGGCTTCTGGAGTCCCAGCTATGACCCCGTAGGTTGGTGTGGGTAGTGTTCAAAGAATTTCCATTTGAAACAACTTCTACAGGGTGCTGGCACTGGTGAACTGGAAAGACTAGCAGCCACCGGAGACGGTCAGCTCCTACCGAGAAGTGAGGATGCTGAAACCCCAGCTATGCTTCAAAGCCTGCCAAACAAGGCTCAACTTTTCATTCACTTCAGCTTTTATTAAAGATGTTAAATTAGCCGGGCATGTTGGCACACACCTTTAGCTCCAGCACTTGGGAGACAGAGGCAGGCAGATCTCTGTGAGTTCCAGGACAGCCAGGGATATTGAGGGATACTGTCTCAAAACAAAACAAATGACACTTTAAAATGAAAAGTATTTCCTGTGGATATGTGTGTGGCATGTGGATGGCCAGAAGACAATTTCCAGAAGTTGTTCTCGCCTTATACCATGTAGGTCTTGGGGACTGAGCTCTTCCCTCGGCTCTTGGCAAGCCCTATACACTGGAATCTTGCTGGTCTCTTGACTTTACTCTTTGGAGACAGGGACTCACTAAATAGCCCTGACTGACCCGGAACTTACTATTGTAAATCAAGCTGGCATCGAAATCAGAGATCCCCTGCTCAAAGGTGCATGCCACCATTTTTGGCTTAATTTTCACATATCAGATGCTTGTAAGCTATGCCAGTCACCAAGCTGAGGGCTTTCCGCGGCTAAGGAGTTTTTATCCTTTTAACAGCTCCTAAGGGACTGGGCCTTCAGCTGGTTCTGGGGAGTTTAAGAACAATCTCTAGGGTCCATGTGAATGAGGTCATGACTGTCCCCCAGCGGCGCTGAAGGCTGAACAAAGGAGCAAGCACTCTAGGACTAAGCTACATCCCAAGCCCTTTGCTTTCCAAGTTGCCCAGGATGGTCATGAATGTGCCCTATTACCTTAGCAAGCTTCAAACTTGTGATCCTCTTGCATCAGGCTCCTGAGTAACCAAGAGCACAGCCCTGGGCCACCAGACCCTTCTTCTTGTTGTTTGGCTTTAGAGCCCGAGTCTCAACTATGTAGGTCAGGCTGCCCTTAAACTCTATAGCCCAGCTCTGGCCTCAAATTCATGATCCTCCTGCTTCAGCCTCTTCAGTCCTGGGATTAAAGGCATGATCCACCACTTACGACTTGAGATCATGACTAAGAGTTTGAAAAATAGAAAAACCAACTAAACTACTGGTTGTCATGTATGGTGCTGTGTTTTATTGAGTTCTCTTGCAGTTCCAGGCTGGGGGCTACTGCTTTTGACAGGACCCTAGTGCATTACCTGGTAAGCATGGTCCGTGTGCACGAGGTAGAGGGTGGTGGGGGCTGAGCGGCTCAGCGGTGTCATCGGCTTGGGGTCTGTTTTGGCACAAGGCGTTTCTGTTCGGCTGGAGTCTGGGACAGGAAATGTCAGAGGTGAGGTCAGGGACTGTGAGGGCGAAACCGGGGCCAGGCTGCTCAGACCCTCAGACATTGAGTCCGTGTTGAGCTTGATCTCAGTGTAGTAGAAGTCCTCTTCTCCATCACTGTAGTCAGATTCCCCAACTCGCCTAGGGCAGGAGAAAGCAAAGCTCAGCCATCTGTCCATCTGCCTCCATCTTGGGCAGACCAGCCCTCCAACCTGGAATACTCTCCTCTCTGTTGGCATGGGAGCCGACATATTTACTCTGCAACACTCAGATACCCCCTTTGAGGGAGGTCTTCATCAGCTTCTGCTATTATTTAACCATGCCCACCACCAACACTGTTTGCTAGTAGTGTGATTTCCAAACTCTTATGTTAATGGTGTTATTAGGCAAGGTCAAGAGGATGAAGGCATGAATGCACTAGTGGCTCTGAAAGGAGGAGAAAGACAAGTGAGTAGATTTGGTTTGTCTGTCTGTATCAAATTCAGATGCAGTGAGGGAACCCTCACCAGATGTTGAACATCTAGATGTCTACATTAATGTCATAGATTCAGCATCCAGAACCATGAGCCAAATAAACTTCCACTCCTTTCAATTACTTGGCATCAGGTATTACATCACAGAAACAGAAAATAGACACTTCTTAGAGCAATCTTTCTACCATCCATCCATTCACCTCCCTACCCATCCACCCATCCATCCATCCACCCACCCACCCATCCATCCATCCACTCATCCACCTACCTACCTATCTGTCCACCTACCTATCGATCCGTCCACCTGTTCATCCACCTACCTACCTGTCTACCCGTTCATCCACCTACCTACCTATCCGTCCACATTCCTGCCTATCCATCCATTTACTAGTCTGAGAATCATTTATTTGAATATATTACATATAAAACATTCCACCTCCTAACAAGAACAAAACATAGACTCTGCTTTGATGGAAATTTTTGTTTTTATTTTGTTTGGTTTTGGTTTTTCGAGACAGAGTTTAGCCCTGGCTGTCCTCCAACTCAGAGATCTGCCTGTCTCTGCCTCTTGAGTGAGTGCTGTGATTAAAGAAGTGCACCACCACTTCAATCCAGGCTTGATGGAACTTCTATAGTCTAGAAGCAGACAAGAAATCCCTAACACACAGTCATTTAATATGAGGCTTTGCTAAGTCCCAGTAAAAAAGATAAAGCAATACTTGAGAGTCCTTAATTAAGGTTAGTGGTTGGGGAGTACTGAGCTTTGTTTGCATAGGCTGCTCAGGCAAGCAGACACCTGCATGCTGGGGCTTTAGAGGGAGCATAGAGCCTTCACGAAGAAACATCCCCCACAAGCTCATATATCTGAAGAGTTGCTCCCCAGCTGGTGCTGCTGTGTGGAGAGGTTATATAACTTTTAGGAAGTACAGCCTGTGGAAGAAGTATGTCACCAGAAGAGGCCTTGGAGGGTTTAGGGCCTCACCCACTTCATGCTTGTTCTCTCTGCTTCCCGCTCCTGCCACCTGCTCCGTGCCTTCCTCTGCATTTTTGGACTCTAGCCCTCTGGAGCTGTAAGCTAAAAACCTCTTCCTTCTGTGAACTGCTTTGGCCATAGAGCCTCCTCACACTAACGGAAAAGCAACTAATACAGCAGGGCTGGAACTCCGGAATGAAGGCGGAGGCAAGATCAGGTGGGGCCGCTTTGGCCTCAGTGATGGCTTTGGGATCTGGAGTTTATTCTGGAGATTACCAAAACCCCTAGGAATTTTAGGAAATGGACATTATTTTTAAAGGACCACCATAGTTTTTGTCTGAAAGTTGAAAAAGTTGGGAAAGGGCAGGAGAAAAGGCCTGGAGGTGGATGCTGCCATCTGTGATCTTGAAGAGCAAGATCTGTGGGTAGCAGTGAGGGGTGAGGGACGAGAAACCAGTCTAGATGCATCTTAAAGGAGGGCTGGGCTCACCTGTTAGCCGTGTATGTTCCCTTCAAAGTAAATTTGTCCCTTGAGTTAATGCCTTGCTGTATTTTTGTAACTTTTTTCCTTTTTTATTTTTGGGGGTTTTGTGTGTATGTGTGTGCTGAGATTCAAACTCAGGCCTCACTGACAGAGGAGATGAAAAGCACATTGAGAGAAAAGTGCTTCCTCTGGTCACGAGAATGAAATCCTTAGTCTGGGTGGAGAGCGAACCTAGTCCAAGTTAGGCTGGT
Source organism: Ondatra zibethicus (assembly GCA_004026605.1). Taxonomy (NCBI): domain Eukaryota; kingdom Metazoa; phylum Chordata; class Mammalia; order Rodentia; family Cricetidae; genus Ondatra; species Ondatra zibethicus. The sequence continues at coordinate 58,383 of PVIU01008874.1, read as the reverse complement.
CAATCAGGAACCACCCCCTAGGAAGGTACAATCACCCCGAGCAAGGAAGGTTCACTTTGAGCCATGTTTAGGATATACATGGAATAATTATTCCTTTGAAGATTTTCCTTTCTTTCTTTCTTTTCCTTCCTCCCTTCCTTTTTCTTTTTTTAGAAACAGGGTCTCTTTATATAGCCCCAGCTGTCCTGGAATTCACCATGGAGACCAGGCTGGCCTCAAACCCATAGAGATCTGCCTGCCTCTGCCTCCTAAGTTCTGGAGTTAAAAGCCCTACCACATCCAGCCTTTTAATGAAATACTGTACCTTTCCTTCCCAGAATTCCTACCTGGGAGCTCAGTCCATACAAGCCACTATGAAGGTATGCTGGGTCTGACCACCTTTCTGAATCTTGACTTTTCCTTATTTTTTCCCTATAGATGTAGAAACTAAGTATGCTGTCTCTGGTACATTCTTACACTTCCTCTAGAGCCCGTCCTCCCTATGTGGCTGCCCGCACCCAGGCGCTGTCCTCTATGCCAACTTAACTCAAATGGCAGGGTTTCTCTTCTCTAATCCTTCTCTTCTCCATTCTTTCTCTAGGCAGCTGCTGAGATTCACAACGCCCCTGTCCTGGGTTCTTCTAAATTCTGACTAAATTGTCCTCGAGCCTCCAGTTGAGTGTGGTTTAAAATTATTCTAATAACGAAACTCAGACCCCAGGAGGGGACCTCGATTTCCTGGCATCAATGCTCACTCAGAACACTCCTTACTGAGCCATCTCTCCAGCCCTGTTTGTGGGCTCTGAAAACCTCTTTGTCTTCTCACTATGACTGTATTTCCCCAGGGCTGTCTCCTGCTGATCTCTGCACTACTCTACATTCAATCAGCACATTTGGCACTGAATGGGCACCTACCAAATCCAGCACGAATGAGTGATGCACAGGCTGCCGTGGCATGGTGGCTAAGACCATACTTTCTGGAACTGGACTTTTCAGGGTCAGACTGTGAGCATTCAGTATGATTCTGGCAGCCCAACATGGTCTCATGCCTTGCCTTGGTGTCTTAATTTATAACATGCGATCACAAGAACACGTCTGTATTTATGATGGAGTAAACATATGGATATGCAGGACCACTTCTTTGTCTATGATGGAGTAACCGCAGAGAGCTGCTCCACCTGAGGTGGGAAGCACTAATGCCTCCCTTGCCATGCCCACTAGGAGACTATTACCCAGGGCCTTTAAACTTCTCTACATGGAAGAAAATTGTGCTTTCTCACAGAAAGTTGAGTTAAGTACCTGTTATGACTCAACATTTACCAGCCTTGCAAATTTCCCAAGAACTAAGTCCCCAGAACCTGACTCTCTGGAATGGCTGAGAGCAAGGGGCAGCCCTCAGTCCATGGGCACTCGTGGGAGCATGGCCAGAGGTGGCTAAATGAAAACTTTTTCCCCTTGAGTCATCCCTGTATAGACCTAAAATAAAGTGTTTTCCTCCAGCCTTTGGCTTGGCCAGATCAGTGGCTTCTCACAGCCTCGCTCCATTTCCTCTATGTTTCAGAGTGCTGGCATCTGGGGACATGTCTCTGCGCCATATCAGGTCAGGTGAGGCTTGGCTTTCTGTCAGGCATGCCACTGAGGACCCCAGAGAGTGGGACAAGGGATGAGTGCCTGTTCTATTCCTGTCCCTGCTTCCTTTCCAGTCACAGGCAGGCTGAGCTGCTGCTGGCTGCCAAGTGCTACTAATAGACACTCAGGCCTGAGGGAAATCATGAATTTTCCAGGGGGACAGAAGAGGATCAGCCCCTGAAGACTGGGAGCTGAGGAGAGGCTGAGAAACAGAGAGGAGAAAACCATGCACTTTTGAAGTCTGCATGGCATGTCTGAACTTTCATGAGATGCAGGACCTGTTGGTTTTGGGTAGGATTGACATGCCTCCCCAGCCACTGCTTACTAACACACCCAGAATCCAACCAACAGTGGCACAACTGAGCTCGTGGAGTAAGGTGAAAGCCTGGGTTTCTCACAGTCTGAGAAAGCACAGGCTGCGGGCTTGAGGTCCTGTAACCTTCAGGAGGTCCTTTCCTGTGCAACGGCTGGCAGGATGGTGAACTACAACTCACCGAGGTGATTGTAAGAGTATGCTGGTTAAAGGGCTCCTAAGGAAGTGCACAAGTGGCTGCCCCCACTAGGAATGCAAACTGTGCATGCTCTGTCTCTAAATACACATTCACGGAGCACATGCAGCTGCTTAGCAGGGCTTGTTGGCAAGTTCTCTGCTGGCATCTGGGGACGTGTCTCTGCGCCATATCAGGTCAGGTAGGGCTTGGCTTTCTGACAGGCATGCCACTGAGGACCCCAGAGCGTGGGACAAGGGATGAGTGTCTGTTCCATTCCTGAGCTGTTCTATTGCTCTGAGCTATTTCTGCCAGTCTAAGCAGTGAGATCTGAGGGCAGACAGTGCAGGACTTCTCACTACTGTGACATTTTCTGAACATGCAGGCAGAGTCTTCAGCTAGGGTAACACAGCCTGGCCTTACTTGGCCACATTCCTGATGCTTGGTGACCTTATGGGCATCCTGCTTTACAAAGCTTTTGTGTGTCCCAAACATCTGCCTGAAGACTTAGGGAGCCAGTTCTGTGCTGCTCTACACAGCCACCGACGGGGCCCGGGGCTGCGGCAACCTCGGAACTCTTTGTTACTGTCCACCTACACCACTTTTCACAGAGCACGCACTTCCTGCGTGTGCTCCCTTCTGGCTAAGGTGACTCTTATTTCTCCACATTTGTTTTGTTTGATACAAGAACCCTTCCTTCTATGTTGAGCACTCAGATGCTGACATTTGCCGTTTGCACACTGGTGACAACTATGGTCATCCGGCATCCCTTCTAAAGTCCAGATACCTAGACAAGACAGACCCAGAACGAAAGCATGGCCTGTTAACCCATCAGGGCCGCGGGCAGTGAGCCTAGCTGCGGGCTCCTAACCTCACCTATGTCTGTCTGTAGGAAGGTTCTTATGAAGAAAACAGGCTCATCTGGGCAACAGACTGAGTCTGACCACCACATCTGGCTTTATCATTGAAGGTGTGATGACTTTTTCCCTTTTGCTTTTGGGGGTGGGGAGCGGTTCATTCTGAGACTCTCTTAAAATGACAGAAGCTTTTGAGGTTCTAAGTCATGACATCATACACTGCAAAAATAATGAGTGCTCAGACGTTTCATCTTACACACACCAGGGGCTCAAGGACTCCCGGGAGTGTGCTCACCGCTCCCAGGGGAGGAGCCCTGGTGCTGGGCTTTATACTTTGTGTCTTTGCGTCTCTGGCCCCAGAGGTAACAGACTCGACTAATCATTTTTAGTGGGCCTAAGCATCCGAGCAAGGACCTGAGTCAATGCCCAGGAAAGAGTTTAGGGAGGGAGGCTGGGCGGCTGGAGGCTCTGTGGCTGCCGACCACTGCAGGGATGAGGCACAGTGCAGTGCACACTGTCTGAGGTCTGAGCCTGAGGCACAGTGCAGTGCACACTGTCTGAGGTCTGAGCCTGAGGCACAGTGCAGTGCACACTGTCTGAGGTCTGAGCTGTTGAGGCACAGTGCAGTGCACACTGTCTGAGGTCTGAGCTGCTGAGGCACAGTGCAGTGCACACTGTCTGAGGTCTGAGCCTGAGGCACAGTGCAGTGCACACTGTCTGAGGTCTGAGCTGCTGAGGCACAGTGCAGTGCACACTGTCTGAGGTCTGAGCTGCTGAGGCCGCCCCAGCTCCGGGGAGGAGTGGGCTACCTTACCCGAGGTGGATGGCCCGGATGTGCTTCTGGATGCCTGCTGCCGTGTTCAGCACCTTGCCACAGTTTTTCCAAAGGCATTTGAACATCACCTTCATGGAGTTCTACAGAAAGGGGAGGAAACAATGTCACAATGCACACAAACCTGTCCAGAGTCACCTTCTCGTCACCCCTGACCATTTTCCCTTCATTAGAAACTTAACAACGCGCCATGTTCTTGACAACCGAATTCTCCCCAGCTAGTGAAGAGCTCCTTCCATTCCTCCATGGAGACCAAGCTTTGGGGCTTATTAATCACATTCACAGAGGCCCCCGTGGGCACTGGGGTCACCCTGGCAGTGGCTGATATTAACTAAGTGCTTAGTAGGGTAAGGTGCGCTCTGAGCATGTATTTAATTCCCCAAGATGGATGTCACTAGGGGTCTCCATGTTACAGAGAGTTGCAGTAACCAAGGAGCAGAGCTGGAATCTGCTCCAGAAGCCAGCCTTCAGCCCAGCACACAATCACACAGTGCTCTTCAATGAGGGCTTAGCATTTTCAAGAACTCCCAGCACAGTGACTGAGCCACCATGTGGACTTCTCCTGTCAACCACAGTGCTCTTGATTACAAAACAGGAATAGTAATAGAACCCCTTATAGATGACCACGGTACCTTAGTGACATCACCAGCCTACCCGCTCAGAGGCAAACACTCACTACAGCAGGTGCCATGGAACTATTGTCACCACGTGCCCTGAACTGCATTTTTAAATTTTTGCAGTGCTTGGGGCGGGACTCAGGTGCTTGCACATGCTAGGCAAGTGCCTTGCCATTGCCCCACTGCGGTAGCTCAAATGGAAATAGTCCTAGATATAAAGGGGTTGGCACTATGGGAGGTGTGGCCTTATGGAAGGAGAGGTGTCACTCTAGGTGGGCTTTGATGTTGCAGAGGTTCAAGCCAGGACAGTGTCTCTCTTCCTGCTGCCTGCTGATCTGGATGCAGAACTCTCAGCCCCTTCTCCAGCGTTACATCTTCCTGCACGCCGCCATGCTCCCACCGTGATGATAATGGACTAAACCTCTGAACTGCAAGCCAGCTCCAATGAAATGTTGTCCTTTATAAGAGTTGCCATGGTCATGGTGTCTCTTCACAGCAATAGAAACCCTAAGACAACTACATTCCCCAGTTCCCCTGGAATGAAGTCTTATTTAGTTTATATACATATATGCATGCATGCATGTTTATGAAGGAATGGTGGTTTGAATGATAACGGTTCCCATAGCATCAGCTACTTAAATGCTTAGTCACCAGGGAAGAATCGGGAAGTGTTGGCTTGTTAGAGGAAGTGTGTTACTGAGGGTGGGATCTGAGGTTTCAGAAGCCCACACTAGGCCTAGTCTTCTCCACCTCTCTCTGCCTATTGATCAAGATGTAGAACTCTCAGCTACCTCGTCAACACCATGTCTGCCTGGATGCTGCCATGCTGCTGCCAAGATGATTATGGACTGACCTCTGAAACTGTAAGCCAGCCCCAATCCAATGCGTGCTCTGTAAGAGCTGTGGCGCCACAGTGTCTCCGCACAGCAGCAGAACAGTGGCTGAGACAGGGACATAAGCCATGCTGCACATATGGAGGTCAGGTGAGTTAGCTTTCTCCTTCTACAATGAAGGCCCTGGGAGTCAAACTCATGTCCTCAGGCTTGGGTGGCCAAGTGTCCTTACCTGCGGAGCTCTGCCCACTGCCTGGAGACAAAGTCTCAGTACAATTAAAACACTCTGATTAATTTGTAGCTCTTTGGGGGCAGTCCTGCAACATGTAGAAAACTCAATTTGGGATAGTTTATCAATAGCCAGAAGCGTCTTTTTTGTGCATGTATTACTGTGTGTGGGGGCATGGGTGTATGCATATGGAGACATGCATGTAGAGGCCAGGAGATAACCGTGGGTGAAGATACTCAGGCATCACCCACCTTATCTTTTGACACAAGGTGTCTCACTAACTTAGAACTTTCCAAGCAGAGTAGGCTGGCTGGCCAGCAAACACTGGGGTTACAATGCAAGCCACTGAGCCTAGCTCTTACACCTTTAGTTCCATCTGGGGGTTTGAGCTAAAGTCCTCTCAAGCATTTCAGCAACTGAGCACCTTTCAGCCCAGTACATAGTTTTTGAACACATGATGACCAAATTAATTCAATATCAAATGCACAATGATTCTGGGTGTTCCCAATACCCGTGTTGTATTGTATTACCTAACTTCAGTGTAGGCTTTGTTCTCAACACATACTCTCTCTGCACTGCATAAGCTGTCATTCCACCTAATGCCAACAAACACACCCAAGCACCTTATTTCAGACTACTATGTTATGAATTGCGTGTTTACTCTATGCAAAGTTTTCTGATGTCATAGAAATATAAATGGCTTAATCATGTAAAAAAATTTTCTATTCTTGTTCCTCAGTATGTATCAAATTACTTTATCTTTGGATTGTACTGTATTAAAGCATTGGATTTGAAAACTGATGTCTGCCTTCCAAGTTCATATTCTATACACACAGACGAGAGCAGCACTCAGACCTCAGGGAGTTTACTTGTGCAGTTGATGGCAGTCCGTGTAGAAACTGACAATGGGTCAAAGTTCAGAGGGGTGTCTGTGGCACGCTCAGTGCAACATGGGGCATCTATATCACACCCCCGCCCCGTGCCAGTCAGGGATCTTCTCTGAAGCAGGGGGGAAAGACTGCAAGAGCCAGAGACTGGGGAGGACCAGAGCGAAACAATGTCTTCCAGACACGACGAGACAATGGCACCCATGACTTCAGAGCTGTTGTCGCTGCTGTACAAGACCCACAGAAGTCAAAGTAGTCAACACTCCAACACGAGTGGGCCCAGCTCTTGCAGAGAAGCTACTGGCAGTGGCTGGAGGAGGGAAGAGCTCATTTTCTTCAAGGGTGTGGTTCTGACTCGGTCCAGCCACACTGTAGTGGAAGGCTACCACATCCATGCAAGTTTGAGCAGCACTATTAGCTCATAAAAGAAGAAGAAAAAGGAGGGAAAAAGACAAAGCCTTCTGAGTGACTGGATCTAACTTAGACCAAGCCTTCAGGACATGAGCTTCTTGGGGGAGTATCTAGTAGAGGAGGAGAGGCTTCCCATTCCACCTATAATACACAGGCAGAAAGGTATTCAGTATACCAATCTTTGGGTTAATCTTAAGGTTGGAGGGATTAAATTAATCCCTGTGGTGGTAAGAATGAAAATGTCCCCCACAGGCTCAGATGTTTGGATACTCGGTCCCCAGTTGATAGAGCTGTTAGGTAGGTTCAGGAGGTGTGGCTTTACTGGAGGAAGTATGTCACAGGGGAAGGGTTCTGAGTCTTGAAAGCCTGGTACCATTCCAAGTGTGCTCTGTTTTATGCTTGTGGTTCAAGATGTAAACTCCCAGCTTCTTGCTCCTGTCTTTGCTTCAGAATCATGACTCTCTGGAGCCAGAAGCCCAAATAAACTCGTTCTTCCATAAACTGCCTTGGCCATGGTGTTTTATCACAGCAGCAGACAGGCGGCTGGCACCATCCATGTACACCGAGTATACACAGCAGCTGACACCATCCACGTACACCGAGTATACACAGCAGCAGACACCATCTGTGTACACTGAGTATACACAGCAGCAGACACCATCCATGTACACCGAGTATACACAGCAGCTGACACCATCCACGTACACCGAGTATACACAGCAGCTGACACCATCCACGTACACCGAGTATACACAGCAGCTGACACCATCCACGTACACCGAGTATACACAGCAGCAGACACCATCTGTGTACACTGAGTATACACAGCAGCAGACACCATCCATGTACACCGAGTATACACAGCAGCTGACAGGCAGCTGACACCATCCATGTTCACTGAGTATACACAGCAGCAGACACAATCCATGTACACCTAGTATACACAGCAGCTGACAGGCAGCTGACATCATCCATGTTCACTGAGTATACACAGCAGCAGACACCATCCATGTACACCTAGTATACACAGCAGCTGACAGGCAGCTGACACCATCCATGTTCACTGAGTATACACAGCAGCAGACACCATCCATTCACACAGAGTATACACAGCAGCAGACAGGCAGCTGACACCATCCGTGTACACTGAGCTCACACAGCAGCAGACAGGCGGCTGGCACCATCCATGTACACCAAGTATACACAGCAGCAGATAGGCAGCTGACACCATCCATTACACTGAGTATACATAGCAGCAGACGCCATCCATGTACACTGAGTATACACAGTAGCAGACACCATCTGTGTACACTGAGTATACACAGCAGCAGACACCATCCATGCACACAGAGTATACATAGTAGCAGACACCATCTGTGTACACTGAGTATACACAGAAGCAGACACCATCCATGTACAGAGTATACACAGCAGCTGGCACCATCCATGTACACAGAGTATACACAGCAGCAGATACCACCCATGTACACTGAGTATACACAGAAGCAGACAGGTGGCTGACACCATCCATGTACACCAAGTATACACAGCAGCTAACAGGCAGCTGACACCATCCATGTTCACCAAGTATATACAGCAGCAAACAGGTGGCTGGCACCAGCAGACAGGCAGCTGACACCATCCGTGTACACTGAGTATACACAACAGCTGACACCATCCGTGTACACCAAGTATACACAGCAGCTGACACCATCCGTGTACACCAAGTATACACAGCAGCTGACACCATCCATGTATGCAGAGTATACTAAAAATGAAGCTATAATCTACTTTTCATTCTTTAAGCTCATTTTGAAAAGAATTTGTTTTTATTCATGCATGTGGGCTTGCTTGCCTGTGTGTGCTCGATGGGTGTGCAGATGCCCGGTGAGGCAGGAAGAACACACTGCATCTCCTGCAGCTGCAGTCACAGCGGGTGTGAGCTGCCTGATGCAGGGGCTTGGAACAGAACCCAGGCTCCTCCCCAAGAGCAGAGCGTGCTCTAACTGCAGTCACTCTCCAGCCCTGTACTTTCTGCTTTTCAAATTACATCTTATTTACTCTGTGGGACTGAGCCGGGTGGGCGGCCAGTGTCTCAGCAGCTCCAGAGGCTCCCCTCTCCTCAGGGAATTCCCACTCTGCCCAGTTGACCCCACAGGCCATTCTGTTTTGTCTTTCACCCTGCTCAGCACCTCAGGAGGCTGGCTCCTCGCATGGAATCAAACGGCTCCTGCCCCTGGGTTTCTGGTTGGATGTGGTCAATGGGAGGATGCAGGAGGCAGGAGAAAATCCTGATTTCCCTGGCTCCCATTTTAGCAGGCCACAGCTGTGAGTGGTTACATTTCTCTTCTGAAGTTGCCATTTCTGCCAGGGGATCACTCCTCCAGTTGGAATTCTAGAGTTCTGGTTATTCCTAGCTTCTGGTAATCCCTGTGGTTGTTTGGTTCTTCATGCTGCCGTGGCGTAGGGATGGGCCTGCTTGATTAGATGCTGGGTTGTCTCACCGTCCCTGTTCAATTCCCCAGCCCCAGCTCAGGACATGAGTGTGCCATGGACGCTCTGACAGGACATGAGCTATTAAAAGGAAACACAGGCTATCAAAGAACATGAATAATGGTTTCAGGGAGAGAGGGCGTAATAATGTGATGTTTTGAGTTATCTTTAAGTTTTTTTAAAATAACAAAAGTTTGCAAATTAAAAACAAATACTGGGCCTTTAAGCCCAGTATTCTGGAGGCTAGCTTAGTCTATACAGGGGGTTCCAGAACTGCCAGGGCTATGCAAAGACCCTGTCTTTGAAAGCCAACCAACCGCATATACAAACAAAAAACTGGGAAAGAGAATTTTTATGTTAATTTCTAAATTTAAAACATTTATTCTATTTTTAGTTTTTGTTGTTATGTTTATTTTCCCTGCTGCTGCGTCCCAGGCCCCGAGTGCACTAGGAAGGCGACTGCAGTGAGGCCCATAGCTACCTATTGTTAACTTTAAATTATTTATATTAATTATTTACTAAATTTTAACTTTTACTTATTCCTTGTCTGCTGTCCTGTCACACACCTTTAATCTCAGGACTCAGAAGGCAGAGAGAGCTATATGTATCTCTGTGAGTTTGAGGCCAGGATGGTCTACACAGAGAGCGCCAGACCAGTCAGGACTACAGTTTGCCCCAGCCTCAACAAAGCAAAACCAACCAAACAAAACCCTGACTTGACTAATGCTGACTACATAAATAAGGAGAAAAACAGACAGGACGGAAGGGTTATCTCAGCATCAATGGACTTGAACAGTTAGCTTTGCTCTACACAGGTCAGGGTGTGCTCCCCTCAAGGCCAAAGCCACTTAATGGTAGTTTAATCCTTTTCAGGGTCCCCTTGCTATATCCAGCTGAAACCAACCCTCTGTCCACATACAGACTATTTGCTGTTATGCTGGAGCAAAAGCAAGCCACAGGGGGAGGAGAGCCGAAAAAAATAGCTAAATAAACAACGCCCAAATTGCCACATGGTCCAAGCGGTCTGGAGGAAGCCAAACCAAGCAAAGCTGCTGGCCAAGCCACTGTGGCCAAGAGTGAACGGCCCATCTGTGCTCAACCTTGGCCTCTCCTCTGGGCTCCAACAGACGTGCTGCCCGCAAGTGCACAGGGCAACAGCTGAAAATTCACCCCCAGTGGAAAGCACTTTTGCTGAGCATCAAAGTCCCTGTCAGCTGAGCTGAACTCTCACAAAAGGCCCTCTTTTCAGAGAGCAGCTCACGGCCTGGGAAGGGCAGGAGGAGGCCCAGTAGCTGGAACTGCCACCTCCTTGCCTAATCTAATATTACAAAGACCCCCGAGGGCCAGACACTCCAGACCACTGCAAACTCAGAATTTTAAAAATGTTCTACGTGAGATGTGTGGACATTTCCAGCAAGCTCTTCAGATTACTCAGTTGGTGCTTTTGGTTGTAAAGAAATTCTAGAGATTCCTTACCTGTGCAGCTAGTTTGAAGACTAAGGGCCTTGGTAACTGGTTACAACCTTTGACCTCAGCTCTCAGTTATCTATCTACTATCTACCTACCTACCCTATCTACCTACCTACCTACCTATCTATCTATCTATCTATCTATCTATCTATCTATCTACCTACCTACCTACCTACCTACCTATCATCTACCTATCTATCTACTATCGATCTACCTACCTATCTACCTATCTACTATCTACCTACCTACTATCTATCAACCTATCTATCTACTTACTATCTACCTATCTACCTACCTACTATCTACCTATCTACTACCTATCTGCTACCTATCTATCTATTTATCTATCATCTATCTTTTGGACTTAATATTTTGCTGTGTAGCCCAGGATGGCCTTGAACTTGTGATCCTCCTCCCTTAAGCTCCTGAATGCTGGGACTGAAGAGGTCTGTGTCACCACTCCTGATCCACAATCCTATTTTTGTTCCCAAGACAGGGTTTAACTATGTAGCTCTGGCTGTCCTGGAACTCACTATGTCTAGACTATACTGGCCTCAAACTCACAGAGATCCATCTGTCTCTGCAAGCTCCCCACCCCGGCACCCTCAAACTCAGAGATCCATTTGCCTGTAGCCCCTGCCCCCGGCACCCTCAAACTCACAGAAATCTATCTGACTCTGCAGCGTCACCCCCCCCACCCCGCCTCCATGCTGGGATTAAAGGCATGTGCCATTATACCTGGCCACACCTCATTTTAAAATGGTTTCATACCTGAGCTGTATGAAGTCCCCTCTATTTTCCTGATAAATCTAGGCTGATACCCAGGACTGACAGAATGGTTGCCAGCGGTAGCTTTCAGTCTCAGGGCTAGGAACATGGCTGCAATTTGAAGTATGATATGACATGCTTAGGAATACACTGGATTAATGTTGTAGGAGGCGAGTGGGCCGCGTCCTGCTGCCCAGCTAGCTTAACCCCCGAAATAACCACACAGAAACTGTATTAATAAAACTACCGCCTGGCCCATTATATCTAGCCTTGTCTTGGCCAACTCACACATCCTGAGATGTGAGATCCTGAGAGCCCATACAATGAAATGTTTTTCTGTACTTAGCTCCTTCACAGTCAAAAAATTTAAAGGAAACACAATAATAGGTATAATCCAGACTCTCTGTGAATTTCCCATTTTTACGTGGCTTATTTATTTCTTTTATTCTATAACTATCTGTACTATGTCTCTTTAAAACTTTACCTTTTTTTTAAAGCATTAACTTTATTTTATGACTCTCTATACTCTTTATTTCTTTTCTCTTTTAAGCCTATGTACACTTATCTAACACTATGACCCATTTCGAGGTCTTTCATGTCTGAATCTGTCCTATTGTGAATCTGTAATTCTTTACTATCCAGGAACACTTCTTAAAATGCTAAGCACTTCTTAAAAACTTAAGTTATGCCATGTAGGGGTAATATGTTTCCTGTTTCCTGCCCAGTCTTAACCTTAACTGCGCTGTTATTATGATAATTACGATAGTTCCTGCCTGAGATCAGCACAGTTCAGCATGGAGGAGCTGCTCCTGCCTCAAAGCCATTTGGTGCCCCTGAGCCATGCACAGTTCCAGGCACACAGCGGTCCACATTTGGTGCCCCTGAGCCGTGCACAGTTCCAGGCACACAGCGGTCCACATTGCCATCAAGCAAGCCATAGCACTTTACTCACAAACCCCATCCAAATTCTCTGTCTCCTGCAAGAGTTCCAGGCACACAGCGGTCCACATTGCCATCAATTCTCTGTCTCCTGCAAGAGTTCCAGGCACACAGCGGTCCACATTGCCATCAATTCTCTGTCTCCTGCAAGAGCCGGAGACTGCGCTGGCAGAAAGCTGGCATTTTAAAACAGTCGTGGGTTTTTTTTTTTTTCCCGCTACAGCTGAATCAGGAAAATCTCTCTTAAAGCAGCTGTGGCAAGCCGCCAGCAAACAGCAAGAACCTGTGTTAAACTCATTTTTTTTTTTTTAGTCTAGAATTTCTTTTTAAGCCCTTTTAGGTTTTACGTGGAGTTAGTAGATCACGTTGAGGTGCCAATCTAGAAATGGGTTAGATCAGGATGTGAGAGTTGGCCAAGAAGACGCTAGATATAATGGGCCAGGCAGTAATTTAATTAATACAATTTCTGTGTGGTTATTTGGGGGGTTAAGCTAGCTGGGCAGTGAGACACAGCCTGCTCGCCTCCTACAACAGATTAAAACAACAGTCTGGAAGTTTCATGACCACCACCACGGTAGCACCATAGCCTAGGCAGTATCACTCTGGCTTTTCTGAGCACTGGAGACTCCCAGGAACATATTATTATTCAATATGGGGACTGTGGGGTATATACAAGTATGTGGGTATGTGTGTGTATACTGGGGTGGAGGGAGGACATTTTATGTCTAAATTTCTGAATTGTGGATCAGGTCTCTGTCACACAACACATCCTTCTCAGCTTGTTTCAAGGGCTTCTTCAGGGTCAGAAGGGCCACTGAGATCCTTACCGAGGGCCAAAGCTAAAGAAATGAGCCTTATACATGTAAGCTTCTGTTTATGGGCTGCCTCCTTTATTTGTAAAGTGAGAAGATTAAATGAAATTAGTAGGTATATGAAGTGAACTCAAAGTAATGAATGAATTCAAACATTAGGTAAGCCCCACCCACATGCACGGTTTGTTGGTAGTGTCTGCCTAGCATGTGCAAAGCATGTATAATGGGCACATTGGTACACACCTGTAATCTACCACTTCAGTCAGTCAGGTCAACTTGGCTACATAATGAGTTCGAGACTAGCTTGGTCTTGAAGTGAGACTGTCTTAAAGATATCAACAGCCAAGATCTCTGTAAGTGTACACGGAATGTATTCGTCCATGGCTTTTTTCCCCACAGCGTGATGACTGACATCAACTCACTGTCCTGTGCACTGGCAGCTTTTCCTTTTTTGGTAGTGTGGTGTTCTGCTATACAAATACGCCGTAATTTCCTTTTCCACATGCCTGCTGGCGGACTTTGCGTTGTTTCCGCTTTGGGGTGATAATGAAGAAAGCTGCAATGAACACTTGTCTGTAAGTTTTTTTGTGGACATGTGTTTTCTAATCTTTTAGGTAAATACATATGTAACAGTAGAGTTGCTGGGTCATATGGTTAGCATATATTTAACTTTGTAAGAAACTGCCAAACTGTTTTTCAAAGTAGTTACGCCATTTTGCATTTCCACTGGCAATGAGTGTGCATTCCTGTTGCCAGAACTCGGAGCTCTGTCTGCACACTGCACGCTGCACACTGCGCGCTGCACACTGCACGCCTCCAGCTCCCTCAGTGCTCATGGCCACACCGCAGCAGCGGCAATGCACTGATGCCGGCCTGTCCAGGGAGCAGGAAACGGGCTGCCCCAGGGGCACGGGGGTGTTGGCGCCCATCAGGTGTGGTGGTAACTTGGGGAAAGACATCAGAATTGTAAAAGTCACAGAATTGTATATTAAAGGTGAGCTCATGTTATTTTGTGAAATCTATACTTAATAAAGATGAATTGAAGATATTTCCCCTAACAAGCAGGTTCCTGAGCTAACAGAGATTCCTTGTCATGTATTTTCTTTATCCATGGATTCTAGAAGTAAATTTCATCCTTGTGGTCACCTGTTCCCTCCTAGGTCAGGACGACAGTGGATGATGTCTGAAGGCTTCTCTATAGGCCACATGGCTGGCCAGTCCAGCATCCTGTTAGCCCAGATCTCTTATTTGCTCTGGGTCCTCTCCTGGGCTAATCAGCTGGGCTAATCCTGGCAATCTGTGCAACAAGTGCTTAACTTGTGACAAAAGAGCACACAGCTGCCTGAGCACCCATGTTAGCACAGAGCTTCTCCCTGCACCCAGGTAAAATGTCCGGAGTCACCACTCCCATGAAGTAAATGAAAGGGATAGAAGCCAGAATCTCTAAGTGTCACCAAGGTGCCTGCTGAGGGTCCTGCGTCAGGTTTCCAATTCTGGCCAGAGCTACTCTCACTGCGCTGCTGGAGTGTTCTCACGTCAACCCCAAAGTTCACTGGGCGACGGAGGGCCTGTTACCCTCAGCCACTTGGCGCTGCACTTCAATACAGGATCAGGATGGAGAGAAGCAAGTGCTCGTTCCTCTCCATACCCAGGGTTCTCAAGTCGTCCCTCCGCAATATCCAAGGGTGAAACCACAGCACGGTACTAGTGGCTGCATTTATTGTTCTTCCATCTTTTCATGTAATCTGTACAACAGTCTCATTGCCATGGTACCTCCAGAGGCGACACCCCAACTTCAGAGAATGTCCAGGCTCTAGATCTGAGGGAACCAGGAATCTGACATTTTCCTTACTTATTGGCACTTTGGGTTTTCCAGGAGGTCTCATGGAACTGATTCTTAACCTTCTATAGAAATGGTTTTCTTTTGAGACTACCAGAGAGCCCATACCTTAGGTCATTGCATCACCTTGTGGTCATGACAGGAACTACAACCTTCTCAAAGCCCCAATCTACCTGAAACCAGAGGGGAAAGTCTGCTAGAAGGCACCCTCACAAAGCTGACTTTCAGAGCCAGGACAGCCTGGTGCCTCTCTCACTGTTTCGCTGCTGTGGCTGAAGGACGGATGCTCCCTAGGAAAAGGGCCTGAGCTCCTCTCTGCTCAGTTTCCTCTGTACTTTGTGTTTCCTTCCCAGCTGGTCATGGAGTGTTGGTCCAGGGAGTCTGACTATGCCGCCCACATGCCACTCTCCTCTGTGGGCTGGGGTAGATCCTCCAGCTCATTCTGCCCCAAGAGCATCGCCTTTATTATTTCTGCTAAGCTCACTGTACTTATGCCAGAATATAAGCAACACAACATTAGGCAATACACACAACTCAAAATGAGCTGCTCCTGCAAAGTGGGAATAAGGTTGTAGCAGAGATTTGGGGTATGATTAAATGAAATGTTGCATTTAACTCTGACTAAACATGTAAATACAGGGGTTATCAGAAAATACTTCTCATTAAGAGACAATACTTGTCTTGCCTATGCAATGCAACTCACACTTTGAACTTCTTTACATAAACGGAGCCACAAGAGTTATCAGCGAGCGCCTGCAGGAGGTCAGAAAGATCAGACAGCGTCAATAATCACAAGTGCAGGGAAGGCTTTTCCTGCTGGGTTTGTAGCTCACACAAGGTCTGTTAAAACAGTTCCATGTTCCATCACATGGGGCCACATTTAGCAACCTCACAACCGTTCTTCCAGGCGTGACAGACACACGACCAACTTCACGACTCAGCAGGAGATGGTGGAGACAAAATAGCTTTCTTAGGTTCTCAGAGCAACATTGCTAAGGCTGGAATGTGGCTAGTTTGACTTGGATCATGGTACCTAGATTTACCATGCATCACATGGAGCAGGTGCTTCCAAACTTAAGCTATAGTATGAAATGCCCTCCACAGCATCCGCTCACACGTAAGTACACAGCGAAAATGAAAACCCAAGAGAACAATGCTGACCCTACATCCATCACATTCTCTCCTGTCCTGTTAAAGAGTATTGTTCATCTCTCATTAGATTGACTCACAGCCTCCTCGTGAGTCAAAACTCCCATGTTGGAAGAATCTTGTCTAGAAATTTCTCAAACAACCTCCACTAGATATGTGACCATTGCAAAGACTGAGAGTTCAAATGCATACTAAGAATTTAAAAGAATAGACAGGAAAATAAGATGAATTCTATCAACAAGAACAGATGTGCTCAGGCAAATTAATTATTCTTTAGTTTGGTAACTCTGACGCTTGGTAGTCAGTTCTCAGCACCAATGACTACAGATATCTGGACCCCGCAGGCAGACAGGCGACTGAAGCACAGAGCCGACTCTTCATCCTCACTGCACTTTCTGGCTGTACACAGATATCCTATGGAACGTTCTTTTTCCCACTGTCCCAGATGGTATTGCTGAGCTATCAATGCACACTTCTGGAGTTCCTGTAATGATTCTGTGTGAGAGGGATCTTGGTAGCAGGTGGGTCCAAACCACAGCAGGTGAGAGCCCATGCAGACAAGACCTAAGTCAGTCGGTTTAATGAGATAAAGGGAGTGAAGGGAAAGGAGAGAGAGAGAGAGAGAGAGAGAGAGAGAGAGAGAGAGAGAGAGAGGAAGAAGAAGGAGAGGAAAAGGAGGAAGAGGAGAACGAGGAGGAGGAGGAGACAGCATTGTCTTTTAACTGGGACAGGGTACTGTCTGCCACACGCAGAGGGCTGAGGCACTCTGCCAGGTTCCCATGGGGCAGGGCCAAGGTGTGCCTTGAGGCCCAAGGGGTACATTTCTGGAGCCCTTGGATGCATGTGCAAATGCTGATCTATATTTTAAGGTCACCACTTGGTTGATGACAGAACAGTCCTTTTTTGCAGAAACCATTCTGCCTAGCCATTTGGTCCAGAAAGAAAGGGTATGGGAGACTGTGACAGAAAAAGGTGGCACTGCAAGAAGTTAAATTAATTCTGCAGAGACCTTTTGAAACATGGTTTGAAATGTAAAAGACCTGAATGACAGCGCTTGCATCCTGCAACAACATCTGAAGACTGCTTTTGTCTCTCAAACTAGTCTAGCCTTTGCCCACCCAGCTCTCAACCTTTGAATGAAGCAGCTGTTCCCTGCCTCTAGGGTATTCAGCATTTTGCCTGGTGGTGCTCAATGAATACCAGTTCACCCAGTAAACAAAAAGATTGATAGTAGGTGTCCTGTTTTCTTGCTATTTTTTACTACTCAAAATAATTTTGAGTACAAAGGCCAAGGCAGTAAAACTATCAGTTCCCTATCTCTGGGGAAGGCTGAGCCTGGAGGAAGAAAATACCAAGAATAAACAATTCTAAGGACCCGTTAGACTACCACCTAGCATTCTGTGAATGTGCCCTTCACATGAATGTTATTTATTTGCATGTGGATGGGTGTGTGCATGCCATGGTGGAGGCCAGAGGACAACCTAGTGTCAGACCCTGCCGCCCATCATGTTTAGATACCAGGGTCTCTTGTTTACCGCTGTCTACAGCAGAGAAGCTGGCCTGAGGTTCTGGCGAATCTCCTGTCTCCATCTCCCTGCTTGCTGTTGGCCCACGGGGATTATGGATCTTCACACTGGTTCTGAAGATCTGACTCTGGGACACGTTTGCATGACAGCACTCTACCCACTTTGTGATGAGGCTTCCTCCTCTTTTCCTTTGGTGACTCAGTTGTTTGCTAATTTGCTGAAGTGTATAGACCTGAGTCAGACCGATGCAGTCTCACCATAAGGTGAGAACAAGACTTTTGGCTTCCCACCACATCATAAATGTATCTGTTAAAGGTGGTCATTGATGCACTCTGAAAGCACTGGAGCCCCTGTTGTATGAGCTCTTGTCACACACTGTCCACACCGATGAGTCAGGACTGCTCACTCAGATACCCTGGGAATGGCGGGCTAAACAGGAGTTCAGCTCCAGACAGCTGTCAATCATCTCAGCTGCTATCCATGGCTCCAAGCTCTAGCACTCTTTGACTCATCAAACCAGGGTCTCGTGGAGCACCCTTATATAGACCCGACTTTTCAGGACACTTTCTCCAGGAAGGACCCTCTTCTCTGAGTCACAGTGGCCCTATTCCTTGGGGCCACCAGAGAGAACTATCGTACTTCTGCCCTGCATGTTCCGAGTGATGCTGAGAGGGGCAGCAAGGGTGCTAGACCAAGGCCTCCTCTTCGTTTTCCTCTCTGAATGCATTCAGGGAAGGACAGGGTTGCAATGGTCCTCAAGGCCTCGCTTTGTTTCGTTTATGAATCATCATTAAGAATGATGACACCCATGTAAAATTTTAAAGCCAGCACACAGTGTCACATAATCTTCAAACAATGCTATAATGTTGTCTCGGTTTAGTAGCAGTGCTGCAGCCTACGAACTAAAAATGCTTCTGTAAACAGAGGGTAAAGGTCATGGAGAAGGCTCAGTGGAGAAAGGCACTTGCTACCAAATCTGAGTTCAATCTCCAGAACCCACATGGCAGAAAGGAAGAACCAAGTCCCTCAAGCTATGTCTAACCTCTACATGCACACTCAAACACACACAACATAAACAAATACGTGTTAAAAGAAAGTTCAAACCCTGAAAGCGATGCTAATACAAGATTCCTAAAGAGAATTTAGAGACTATGGGTTTGGATAGTGGCTCTGGTGAACTCTGCAGCCAATTATTAGATTATTAAATATATCCCTGGACCTCTATAAAGTCTATATAGTACTGCTGGGAGGACCAAACAGATTATAGTCAGTTAACTACTGAGCCCAATACTTAGCACTTCTTTACATTTTTGTTTAGTAAATATATTTTTTCTGGATGGAAGCATATACATTTATGTGTTAACTTTTATGTATCTAGTTGTATAAAAATGAACAAACCCTGTTGGGCTAACTGAAGAAGAAGAGAAAAAAAATACTGATTATCTTTTTAAGAGCATTTAGGGACAGGAGGTCTTAGTTCAATATTTCAGCTTCAAACAAGGTAAGGGCATTTGACAACGCACACACGGGATGGAACATGCACACCGATAGGGCAGTGCCATGGATATTCTAGTCATTTTGTCTTGAATCAGGGAAAACGGCAATGTCCAAGACAACCAAAGCAGAACATGGGTGCTCACTCTCACGAGTGACTGCGCATCAGTCCCCGAGTGCAGAACACGGCGCATAACCCACCTTTCTCTTCCTGGGAATGGGCTCGTCGAAGAGCAGGTTGCTGGCCTCGGCCTCATCAATGCCATCATCAGGTGGTGCAGGGCTACGGAAGGGCTTGAAGCTGTCAGCGGACAATGGCGGCGAGGGCGTGGATGGGTTGGACTGGTCGCTGGGAGCACTCCAGCTCCAATAGCCGCTGCTGCTGCTGCTGGAGGGTGCACCCTCCTTCCAGGACCCGCTGAGGCCCTCTGTGAGCACAGGGGACAGCTAGTAAGGGCCTCTAGGGAAGGGGTCTGGGCTGTCCTCACCCCCATGCTGCATGCAGTAACCCACAGAGGCTGTAAGCAGTAAGTTCTCACCCATCCCAATCACGTGGCAATTTCTAAGCAGTTGTTTTAGCAACAATGCAACATGGCTGTTGGGGCTCTCTGATGTGTGTGTTTTATTGTGCAGTTAACCTTTCCTCGGGATTGGTGGACATTAAACAAAAACAAGAAAATAATAGTTATTTCTTGTTCACCAATTGTGGGGCTTCTGGGTTTGCTGGCTGCAAAGCTTCTGCATGTGGTATCCTACCTAGCCACCAATTTGCTCCCTCTGGTTCCAATTCTCCCTTTAAAAAAAAAAGGCATTACTCATTGACTATGGTTCTTGGGATGTATGTCTAAGAAATCAGATTAAGACCTCAGACTATCGGAAATGGCACTTTCCAGATCAGTAAGCGACTTCCCAGTGCTGAGCAAACGAGTAACAGTGTCTTCCACTCTGGCTGCTCTTATGTCCTTAAC
Organism: Ondatra zibethicus; assembly: GCA_004026605.1. Taxonomy (NCBI): domain Eukaryota; kingdom Metazoa; phylum Chordata; class Mammalia; order Rodentia; family Cricetidae; genus Ondatra; species Ondatra zibethicus. The sequence goes on along the minus strand of PVIU01008874.1, from coordinate 38,162 downwards.
CTTCATTTTCAAAGTTAGTGTATAAAATAATGGGCTTTATAAGGCATTTCCGTACATCTGTGTCATTACACCTCATTCCAAGTCTCCCCTTCCCTCTGGCCCCTCTTACTAGTCCCTCCCTCCCCAACCTCTGTGCTCACACTGTGCATCCAATCCCTCTACTTAATGAGCTCATCTGCAGTTCAAGTGCTGTTACGCCTGTCACTCAGAGCAGAGCATCCCCATTTGACCGTGGCACAGGAAGCATCTACCTGCTGCTCTCTAACTGGTAAGTGACCAGGGGTGGCTGAGGCCAGGACCTGGTTTGCTAGAGGCCCTTGGTCCTCCAGAGCATGCAGCTTCTCTGCTGCGAGCATCCTCTTATCTCTGGTCGAGCTGGATCACATCTGAATTTGTTGGTAGTCCCTACTGACTGAACTGTGCTCAGCTGAACTGCAGGAAGTCTGATGCAGAGATCTCTTCCTATAGCGTCAGAGGAGGGGACTTTTAACACTGTAGATTAACTTTATCTTTCAAGATGTCCAAGCTTGATTAGCATTTATGTAAATTCTACTTTCTTTCTAGATAATCCTCTTCCATATTTATGCTCATTGTGAATATATTCAAACTCTAGTTGTGAGGGAGGAGGAAATCCCAAAATGCTTCATTAAAAATCCTATTAATGTCTGTATAATTACTAATGAAGCAAAAATGAATAGTAGATTAGTATTTGTAGAGAAATCACTACCCTTATCTAGTTAAAGAATTTCAGAAAGTTACTCAACTACATCAAGCAAAAAGTTTAGTAAAAGTCACTAAGTTTGAATTGAAGTAGAAGTTGCCTACTTTATGATGGTAAGACTCTGGCAGAATTAAATGGTCTTTTTTGCATGCTTGCACCTGCTGGCATCACAAAGCCAGCTTGGCATTTCCTCCCCGAAGGTGAGAGATGGAGGCGCACAGCAGACTTCAGTTCTCTCCTACGACAAGACAGCCTACACAGCAGTCCTGCTCCTCATATCCCGCACAGCGAAACCAGGTGCTGGGTGCATGGTCACGGCACAAGGAGGAACTGAGCTGCTTGAGAACTAGCTACTGTCACACTGCGCTACATCACTTCACATCAATGTCAGCGGTGTATTTGCCTACCAGTCTGTGAATCCTGCCTTCGCTCCTTAGCCAGGAAGGCTAGCTAACACAGAAATGGACCTTTGAGGATTGATTTGTCCTGCTTCCTGGGCTGCAGCACGTCCTTATTTTAAGTGAGTATTAGTCAAACATGCAGACAGGCCCAGTTGGGCTGTTAGCTCTTTGCAGAGCTACCTCTTAACAGGAAAACTCTCCTCAGTCACAGAAAAGGATCACAACAGGTACCCCAAAACTCACTGATATACCCGAATTCTGGAGAATGGCTTTCATCCTTTAAAAACTAATGGATTTATTATTATAAATTGCTTTCCTTAAAAATTTGCTTCCTTTTGCAAATCAAATGCGAGATATCAGATTCAGTAGTTGAATAGTTTTTTTAAAAAAATATTTTATTTATTTTGAGTCAAGGTCTCTCTATGTGGGCCAGGCTGGCCTCATTAATTCAGAGAGATCCATCTGCTTTTGCCCTTTACAGTGCTGAGATGAAAGGCATTTGCCATTACACCTAGCTATGTTATTTTTTTAAAACCATAAACGAACACTGACATACTCTATTACTGTGCTAAAGAAGTGTATATTGACGTATGAAAAGGTTTATTTTAATTTTAACCTTTAAATACAAAGAACCAGTTGAAATGTTCTTGAAAAAACAATCATATAGTAAAAATAATGATTAATTTAAGAATATCCTTTTCCCTGTAAGAATTCAAACTCATTCCTAGAATATTTTGGGTTACCCCAGTTTTGCCTCCTCCAGCAATGTTGCCTGGCTGAGAAAGGCAAATCTGGGTATTCATATGCCAAGAGGCTCCCAAAAGGCCAGACCACTAACCAAGAATGGTCACGTCACCTCAATGCATGTGCTTATACAGTGTCTAAATTCATCTATGTATACGTCTATATTTAAAAACACATATGCACACACATACAAACATGTATGCAGCCTGACTTCCTAACCCTAACTTCCACTGTCTGGATGGATCACTTTGGCAGCTTGCTCAAGTCTCAGAAGAAAGACTTCTAGCCAGGCATACAGGACCTGTCTCAATAAGCTCCTATTGTCCTCTGTCCAACTTTGCCTCCCACTGTCTGCTTTCCCAATTTATCACAAAAATTAAATGAAGCAATATCACACCACAATGAGGAAGGCAGATCTGGAATCAGGAAGATGGGAACTAGAAATGTAGTTCTACCTCTTATAAGCCAATTAGTCCACACATACCTTGGTTTACCTATCTGTAAAATGGTGATAATAATAGCATCTCATATGCTTGTTGGTAAAAAGACAATGAGATAAAGCAAGCAGAATACTCAGCAGATAATTAAGTCAGTGCTTAATTAATATGCTATTAATGAGGCCATGACTGAGTCTTCTTTTCTGAAAGAGACTATGTACTCTCTATGAGTATGAACACTATTTATACTCTATTGATACATGCAAAATCATCTAGGTGGTACCTAGTATATACTGAATTCAAGACTGGACTAAATAATTCTCTTTGGTTATGAAGTGTGGGATAATGCTTTTACAAACTGCTGGATCTTCGGTGAGTTCACTGATCCAGCTATCTCTCAATCAGAAAGAAACTATGTGGGGAAAACAAGTTCATTAGACTACTATCCATTTGCCCGGGGAGAGGGACATCAGTACTGCATAGAGGCATCCTTGGAAGGCAGCAAACATGTGACAGAACTCTGTAAATGTGAGCTGCCCAGGGGAGGACTTGAGAATGCTGGGTCTTAGGAGCAGGAGGGTCAGTGGCTCAGGGTCTCCATTTCCCCACATTTCCCGATTTGAAATAACTTTTGGTTTGGGAGGAAAGAGGTCCCCAGGAGAGGCCTTGCTCTTTCCCAGAGAGCATACCCTAGGCTTACCATTGGGCCGCACGGGAGGACTTCGGACCAAAGGGCTAGTTGACAAGCTGGTTAGTACCATGGCTGCAGTCACCTTGTCCATGTCCAGTTCCTCTGAAGACTTTCTGTAAAACAGGAAGAAGTGCCGTCTGTCTGTGCTCACTCTATCCATGCTCAAGCAAGGTATTATAGGCTTTTGAACGTGTCCTCAGGAAAATCCAATGTTCTGCTAGCGGATTTCTAAGTAAGAGGTCAAGTGGTCCAATCAAAGCCATATACACCAGGAAGAAAGGGTACCTTCGTCATTGTTTGTCCAGCAACTATTTATTGAGTGTGCAGATGAGCCAGGCAGACGCTGCTGTGGGCACCAGTGATACACAATGAATAACAGACAAACAAACCAACAGGAATAAAAGAATCTCTGACAGTGGCAAGCACTATGAAGGGTATTAGTGTCGACACAACAGTGCCTGAGCGTCTCTGAGGAGTGACTTCTGGGTGATGGAAAGCTGAGGAGGCTTAGTTCTGGGAGTGGAGAGACGCACATCTCTACAGCAGCCTGAGGTACACCAGATGAGTTCTCCAAGGAGAGAGGAGAGAGGCGCAAGCTGTTTCCACAGGGCCCTGTGCCAACAGAACGTTCGCCTTTATTCTACGAGGAGATGAGTCCCTGAGCCCATGACATAATATGGTTAGTATCTGTGAAACAACGGCTGAGCTGGCATCATGAGGAGCAGAGGTCAGGAAGCTCAGATGAAAGAAATGGGTGCCTAGCGGCAGTGGCTGGTGACTCTGTGGGTCTGGTGGGGAGATGGCAGAGCGGTGGTGTCTAGAGGAGTCCAGAACAGCTTGGGGATTCCAAGAGCCTCCACTGAGATGACAGCAGCTAGGCAAGAAAAACATCAAGGTGTTTAAACCCGAGGGTCCCTCCCGTCTTCTGTGTGTGTGCACGCGCGCGCGTGGGTGGGAGGAAGTGGGGGGGCGCTGCGTGCGTGTGTGCGTGCATGTGGAGGCTACAGGTTGAGGCTGGGAATCTTCCTGCACTGCTTGCTCTCTTCTTTCCCACTGAGGTGGCAGCGCTGGCCAGTGCTTGGGAGCTTCCCACCTACACCTTCTGAGGCCAGAATCACCAGTGAGCACCTGGCATTTGGTTGGATTTCTGAGCATCTGAATGGTGTTTTCACCATTGAGCAGTCTCCTCAGCCTTCAATCTTTGTTTCTCATTCCATTCTCTGTGTCCTCCTCAAGGAAGAATGGGGCATGGGAACGGCTATGGTAATCACTGGGGCAGACAAAAAGGCTGCTCTGGTTTAATTCTGGCCAGCTAAGCACAGACCTGCAAGGCAGCCATCATGGTGACTAGAGTCAGCTTGTGTGAGCTTATTTCCACGGATAAGCTACACCCGAGAGGCAAAAATTTATGTAGTACATTGACACAAAGTAAATGACACTACCTCCTGGGAGACAAACATTTTCCAATTAGGGAACAGTCGAAGAAGGCCAGCAGAGGATTACTGAGCCATACTTGCAGATGGATTGTCACTGGGACAGACGCGGCTTTCCTTCACAGGTGTGCTGCAGGGTTTGCAAGAGCAGCGAACTCTAGACCTCAGAAGCTCACAACACTACTTCACGATGGATGGAAAAGAAATTCTTCCACTGAGAAAAGCCAAACAGCTCTTTACTAGTGTGTGTGTGTGTGTGTGTGGGTGTGTGTGTGTGTGTGTGTGTGTGTGTGTGTGTGTGTGTGTGTGTGTGTAGAGCAGGGGGAACTGCCGGAGATGGTGAGCTCATCGTCTTGATGGCATTTAGAATCACCATAGCAACAAACCTCTGGGCCTGTCTGTGGGGATCTTACTAGATTAGGTGACCTGCGGTAGAAGACCTGCCTTAGATGTGGGCTGCAGCATTCTATGGCTTGGAGGCTATACTTAATCAAATGGAGAATCCTAGCTTAGCATAACCATTTATCACTGCTTCTGACTTCAGATACAAGATGGGCTGCCCTCGGCTTCCTGGCAGTGATGGGTGGTTCTCTCAAACTGTGAGCCAAAACAAGCCCTCCCTTAGGCTGCTTCTGTCAGGTATTTTGCCATAGCAACAAGATAGGCACATAATACATTGCTCAATTAATTTCACCATGAAGTTACCAAAAACCAGTTTGACTTTCTGATACCTAAGATGGTAAAATTATTCCAAGTTAACTGTTTAAATCCAAGGTACTGGAGGATGGCAACCTTTGACATTTTTCCACGTAATTCTTCTCAAAATCCCTTATGTGCTCACACCCCAGACTGTGCCATCGAAAGCTGAGTTATTTGTTTCGGTGACTAGCAAATAAAAACACTTGCATAAGCAAGCAGGAGCAGACACAACGAAATGGCTTCCATGGACGCTGACGAGACAAACGCATATCCCCAGAAGCAGAAATCTCTGTGCACACACTCAGCTGCCAGCTCCAATGGAAGGCCACAGAGATCTCACAGTAGCTCCAGGTTGGAAGCTCTTTCTATGCTGGCAGAGTGCCGGAAGGTGCTAGGGAGGCTGCCAAGGAGAACTGTCAACAGACTCGCTCATCTTCGGACACTCATGCTACACTACTGACCAGCCAGGCAGGATGTACCCAGAAGTACAATAATGGAAAGTCTCAGGGGTACAACCAACCACCTTCTGTTGGAACTGGATCCTCCCTGCAGGAAGGAACTGACAGCTGGTACTGTGAGCCTGGCTAAAAGCCTGTGGTGGGGGAGGTCAGAGGCACTAGTGGGCAAGTGGCAGCTGCTGCTTCTGAGTGACTGCTGACGTCCACAGATGAGTGTGCCCGCAGCTTTGCTCAGAACAGCAGGAAGCGCAGAGACCTAACCAGTGCAGGGGCTGGAAATCAGTGACTGTTGAATGCCCAGTCACGAACGGGACATCTCTATCACTCCCTCTGAGGCACAGTGGAATGCTGAAGTCAAAGGCAGCTGTGAGTACCCGCATTAGACCTGCTTAAAAGATGGAAGGGGCGGGGCTAACGAAGTCCACCCCTCCCTAAGGATGGTTGCTGGAGGAAGCAGAGACTTTCTTCCTAGTGTTAAGCCACTTGGTAAGGCACACGGTCCTGTAAATAACCTCTCACTCACACCTCTTAGGCACTCTCAACGATTGGCTCACCTAAACAAACACACAAGTCAAATGGAAATTTAGAAAAGGACAAAAAATAAAAGGTATTAAAGTAGAAAAAAGAAGAAGGGATAAGGACAGGGAGATAAAGAAGGTAATATAGTATAAACATGATCAAAATACATTATATACATGTATGAAATATCACAATGAAACTGTTTCTGTATAACTAATAAATGCTAATAAAACATTAATAAACAAAAACCAAAAAGCTGGCTTATGTGGATTTTAAAATGAAAAACAGTAACAAAACACATCACTCTAAGTTGTGCATTTATTTTATATTGCCAAAACTACTAGTACATTTCAAAGTAATTACTGACTGTCAAAAAAGAGATTTCCAATGAAGAATATGAAAAGAATACAAATTAGGGTAAGCAAATATTTTTAATGTTTAGTTTTTGCTTTTTTTTTTTTTGGTGAGCAGCACCTCACTATGTTCTCCTTGCCTGCTTCAAACTTACTGTGTGGACAGGCTGGCCTTGACCACTGCAGCAATCCTCCTGTCTCTGCCTCCAGAGTGCAGGGGTCAGGGAAATATGCTGCTGCCCCCAGCTAACCAGAGTGTTTACTTATCTGGATTACCTTAGGTTTTCCATTAGTACTGGAGGTCACCGCCACCAACAAAATCAAAGGAATGTATGGCTTGTGATCACTTTATCCAGATCTCTCAAGAAGAATTTGGATCAAGTTAACAGACTATAGCCTTGTGCTGAGTGGTGCTTTTGTTTTAATCTTTGTTAATTTCTTTTGATACAGTACTATCTAATTACTGATTAATTAGTGCTGCAGATTCGAATCCTTATAATTAACAGTAAGAGATGATACATGAAGTTGAATCTGCTCCACTGGAGGAAACTGCTGTCAAGCCTGCTGGTAGATTCAGAGTGGCTGGGGAGTGCTAGGAGCCGTAATGGATGTTCTCTCTTAATGTGAAACTGCATTTACTATTGCAAACCACACCAATCCCTCATTTATTAAAGGCAGAGACCTAACTAAAAATTAACCTCTCTTCCACACTTGAGTTTTATGGACGTGAGTAATACTTAGAATTCTGGTTAAAGGGACAGGAATCTTCATTGCATTTTATGTGCTATCCAGACCACCGGTGAACAGGAACAAGTTATCAGACGACTTTGCGTCAGTCTGTCTCACCGCCTGCAGGGCCCTGGGTAATTCCTTAAGCTGAGCCTCTAAATTGTTTCTTCATCCAGACAAGGCCTCTGAGAAACGAGGCCTTTAGGACAAACGAGAAGCGGACGTGAGCGCCAGCACGAGTCTCGGTGCTCCTGCCCAAGCCCCAGCCCTAGCTGGACTAAGAGTCACATCCGTGAATCTATCCATGGTGCGTCCCCAGGAAGGCAGGCTTCCCTCGCTCCTTATTCAAACCCAGCAACAGAAGTTGTCTTCTGTCTCCTGTCCTTCCCTTTCTCCTATGCTCCCCTTAGCGTGTGTGCGCGTACTAATGCACGGCACATTTCATGAATGACAAGACTGCTCCCAGCTCCTCTGGAAGAGGCTTGTGGAGGCGCAGCTGTGGGCTCTTCGCTAGGACAAGTTGGTGTGACAAAGATACAACTTAGCACTCCAGAGTCTCCACAGACAGCCATTGTAGCCTGGGCAGACTCTGTGCAGACAGAGTCTATGCTACTGATACTCTAGGGGCTGTGTGCTAGAGGCTGCACCGGATGAGAGGTTACTGTCTCCAGGTAAAACAACAGCCCACCCTCTGAGTTCTACACTCATGGAGAACCAGACTTTAATCTGTCTCCCTCTCTCCTCTTCCCTTTCTCCCCCACTGCCCTCCTTTCTGGCAATAGGTACAAACCAGGAGGAAGAGCATCTGAGAACCTGCCCAGGTGAGTGGGGAGAAGGGTGCTGAGGCTGAAGCCAGCCTAGGTGCTATCAGTCTCGGGAAGGACGGGTTTCTGGGTGGTGGGTGAGGGTGGACAGACTGAGACTGTGCAGCCTGGAATGGCTTCCACCTTCTGGGAGGGTTCTCATTCTATTTTCAAGACTCTAAGAGGCACCAGAGGTTCATAATGGGATGTAGTGGGGACAGGCTGAGAAAGGTTCATGAACAGTCAGATTTGTCTTTCAGAGAGCTCCCTCTGGCTGCCTGTGAAAAATATCTTCCTGGGGTTTAACAACAGGTCTGGGGCAACAGGCTGCTGGATGATGTCATCTGTGACATGAGGAGAAGATCAGAGAAGTGTGGGCAATCTCAGTGAACACAGGCCTCAGGTCCCAGGTTCCCACACACAGCTGGGCACAGTAGGTTTGGCCCTGGGCATTCAGCTACGGCAGGGGCTTGTGTGCTCAGCCATCGTTTCTGCCTTTTCTTCTTTGGAGCTGTGCACTGTCTTAACCCTCTGCTCGGAGGCATATCAACTAACACTGTCTCCCCTGCTCACCTCTACCAGCTACGGGGAAGCACTGCACCCCAGGGCACCATGAATACCATTTATCTACAATTAAAGTGCTGTAGTAAGAATTGAAAATAAAGATGAATAATACCTTCCTTAAATTAGTGTAAATGTAGTTCCCTGGCGAACTCCTAAAATCTGCTGTTTAGACTAAAATCAGTCACTTCTCTTGCTTTCAGTTTGGGCTCAAACCCAGGGCCCTGCACACATGAGCTGAGAGTCTCAGGAGTGGCCAGAAACAAGCTAGAAATGAAATCTCTTCTTTTGGAGATGTTACAGCATCCATACTCAGTTTTGGAATCCAGGAAGGTTTTACTAAGAGTTTGGGAAATGAGATCTGACAACTATTCATGTGATTGGGTGCAAAAGCTTCTTTTTCTATAGGAATCTTGTAAGGAAAGAATTGATGCTACGTTGTTTGAATAAAAATGGCCCCATACGATGTGGGATGCCCTCTGTGTGCTGTGAATACCACTGGTTAATAAAGAAACTGTCTTCTTGACCTGTGATAGGGCAAAAGAGTAGAGCTAGGCAGGGGAAACTAAACTGAATGCTGGGAAAAGGAAGGCAGAGTTTAGAGAGCCATGTAGCCCTGGCCAGAGACAGACGCCAGATGGAACTTTACCCAGTAAACCACAGTCATGTGGCGATACACAGATTAATAAAGATAAGTTAGTTTAGGATATGAGTTAGTCAGAAATATGTTTAAGCTATTGGCCAAACAGTATTGCAAAGAATATGGTTTCTGTGTGATTATTTCGGGAGTCTGGGCGGCTGGGAAACAAACAAGCAGCTTTCTTACTACACCATAGGCCATATTTGAATGTTTAGTCATTAAGGAGTGGTTCTTCTTGAGAAAGATTAGGAGGTGTATCCTTGTTGGAAGAAGTGTGTCACTGGGGTGGGTTTTGAGATTTCAAAAGCTCAAGCCAGACCCAGTGTTGCTTTCTCTTCCTGCTGCCTGTGGATCCAGATGTAGAACTCTCAGCTCCCTCTCCAGCACCATGTCTGCCTGCACACTGTATCCTGTCATGACAATAGTGAATTAAACCTCTATAACTATAAGCAAGTACCAGTTAAATGCTTTCCTACATAAGAGTTGCTGTGGTCATGATGTCCCTTCACAATAGATCAGTGACTATGACAAATGTCATAGTCCCTAACTTAGGTACTGTCTACCTTGTTTTGTTTTCTGATCTAGGGTCTCTCACTGGGCCTGGAAGTTGCTAATTAGTCAGTGAGCCCCAGAGATCTGCCTTTCTCTGCCTCCCCAGCACTGGGATCACAAGTGCTTGCCACCATGCCTAGCTTTTTATACAGATAATGGGAAATCATATTACATGATTGCATGGCAAACATTTTACCAAATGAGCTATCTCCCCAGCCATACGTTTAGCTGATGAATCTTTTAAGATTATAGGGAAACTCAGAGAAACATTTTGTGGTCTCAATCAAACAACAGAAAACTAAACACATCCCAACAAGGCAACATCAACCAAGACTTCCAAAACTACCTGTGTTGAGATCATTTTTAAACATTTCTAATGTATGATGAATGGATACTTTTATTAAATATATGAAAAGAATGGCTCTTGGAAATCACTGCACATTTCTAAACCATTGGAAGACAGCAGGGTTCAAGATGTGGTGGCTGGATCAATGGCAGGGTATGTATCCAATAGCCACTGGATTCATCCAAGCAGTAACAGGACTGAGGACAGGACATTGTGGTCTTTGACAAAGCAAGAAGGACCAGGATGCCAACAAGGAAGGACAGAAATGGAAGGATCTTCAAAGCAGCAGGTTTATCCAAGAACCTTTAGCACAGGAGCAATAACAACGTGTGTGTGTGTGTGTGTGTGTGTGTGTGTGTAGAACACTACAAACACAAATTGCTCCATTATTTGGATTAACAGCCTCGGGGACAGAGAATTAATTGCCTTTTTGGGAGTCCCTCCTGCTTTAGGATGGAGTTTAAAGCTCACATGACAGACCTTGGCTCTCTGTATCCTGAGTCTTTTAATTCCAGCCCCTTTCCCCAAAAGCACAGAGCATGATCCTTTTCCAATGCTTAGCAGTCCTGCCCACATTGCCAGGCCCTCTTCCCAGACTTTGACTCTAGTACTGGGCTCAGTACTACTACTAGGAGATCCCTTCTTCCAGCTGTGCATTCTCTATACTGAACACTTGCTGCATTTCTAGTATTCTCTCCTGTCCCTGTATAGGCCAGGGCTCACTCTGTCTCTCTACTCTCAACATCCAGACCCCCTTTCTTAGGTTAAGTTCTTCATGAAGGATCCAGGGACACTGCTAGTGACAGTTGCTGAGGAGTGACTGGAAGAGAAACCAAGACATCTAAAAAGCTTCTGTGGATATACACTCTTGCACTGTCCTGTTGGACTTGGTGATTTCTTCACTTCCTCTGTGGAAAGCAAAGGAGGTTTTTAGCTTTGAAACAGATCACCCCTACACATATTTTTCTACTGGACCTAAAAATCAATAGATCAATCAATCAGTATTTTTTTAAATGCTAGTCTATCTAGGCAATATTGATTTTTCTCCAATGTTTGTGATAATTCTTCTATATTCACAAAGCCTCAGGGACCCACTGGTGAACTCTAGAATGTCGGCAAGAACATTATTAAAGTATCAAATCCCCTGAAAAGAATTCTGTGTGCTTAGCTGGAGTTCTTGATGTGAGTGCGCGGCTCATGGAGCACAGCTCAGAGACGCACCTCCAACACCCCTCAGAGGCTCTTTCACTTCGTAGGTCTGAAGCTTCTGACTGCAGCTCACATGGTCCCGGACAGTCTTATACCATGTTCTCTGTGAACATGCGATCACAGCCCAGGGCTGCTGTTGTGGGATATTTGATCTCACTGTGAAAACCGGGACTGCTAATAAAATCAGCCTTGGATCAGGGGCAGAGCCAGCAACTAGTTGACAGGAATTAGCCACAGAGAGTATGGAGAAGCCAGGAAAACGGACAGAGAAACACATAGGAAGAAACAGAGAGGGGCTTAGAGATTTGTAGTCCTTTTGGTTTGGGGTGGCTGGAGAGATGCTCTCTTGCTGGGTCTCTGGCCAAAAAGGAAGGTCAAGTGATTGCTTCTTGACCTCTCTGAGCCAGCAGGTTTTCACCCCAATATTTGACTCCCAAGTCTTTATTGGTAAATAGAATGATAAAGATTTAGTTTAAAACTACATTTGGTGGCAGCGGCAGAGCAGTGCTGGCGGGACCTGAAGTCCTACCCTGTGGTGGGGTGCTGACTGCTGGACTGTGGGGTGGTGGTTAAAATATCCATAGATTCAGGTGCAGCCACTAAGCCAACAGGAAAACAACAGGCCACCACTTACACATACTGCGATGAAAAAGACCCGAGAGAATGTGACAACGTGCTGAATGTCTTCTGAGAGCATGCACTTTGTGGGCCTCTGTGTACATGTATCTGTGTCAATGTGGGTTAGTGTCATGTGTTTTGCAGTGCTTGCATCTGGGTCATATCCACATGTGTCTGGGTCCTGTGTGTATATGTGTCTGTGTGTATGTCTGTGTGAGTTAGTGTCCTGTGTAGTTCTGTGGTGAGTATTTGTATATGCATTTGAATCCTGTATGTACATGAGTCTGTACTATCTCTGTTATACTGGAACATGACTGTCCCTGTTTCTGTCTCCTTTTAGGGACAGCCAGCATTTTCCTTCCTAACTCTTTGAAATGAAGTCCTTGCTAGTTTCTCTCCAGCTCACTGAGGAATGTACCTGCTATCATCAAAAGTCCATACAAGACAACCGCTCTCTCCAGGAACCTCTTGGCCCGGCTGCCTCTGGCCAGGCTGCTGTCTGTCTGGGCTGTCAGCCAGCTGTCCCACAGCACTGCCTTGTCAGCAGCAGGGCCTGCATTCATTCAGGGACAGCAGAGTCCACTCTAGTGGGAAGGCAGAGCCCTGCGTCATTCAGGAAACCTGAAGTTAGCAGTCTACTCAATAATGTCCCAGTTAGCCTTGAGGAGAAAACAGTCATCGGAACTCCATCTCTCACTCATGTTCCTGATGTACTGTGGGGCTCATTATGTCACTGCCTGGAGGCCTCAAATCCATTTATGCCCCTCGAATGTAACGAGTGGCTAGCCACAGTTTACGGTGATAATTACTTTATGCAGGAAGTTGGAGAAAACAAGCTCAGTCAAAGGTTTGTCAATGTAAAAACTATGGAGGGAGTCGTTGCCCCAAGACAAAAACAAGCCAGGAGCAGCAGCAAAACCCACCTAGACAGCATTAAAAAGACAGGAGTTCTTATTTCTGCTGCTTACCCCCCCCAACCTATGACAGCAACTGCTATGGTGGCAGCAAACTGACCATGGCTCCCTGGCATTTATTTTTCCAGCTATTGTAAGAGAGGACTTCAATCATCCTTGCTAACCACGCCACCCCATAAACATCCTAGGAGCACTAGTGAGGCTCCCTCGCCATCTAAAGTGCAATTCTGCAGCTCCGGCTGCCCGGCTATCAGGAGGGACTGGGAATGTAGTCTGAGGTAAGTGATGTGCTGGAATCAATCCCTCCCAAGGCAATTAACTTTCACATCTGGCTTCAAAAAGGAAATAATACAATCTTCAAAAACTGTCTGTGTCTTCTCTGCAGTCATAGATAGTGTTGATTGTAAATCAAGGATGCTAGACACACACTACTTAAAACTGCCAGTGTGTGTTGATGTCTCTACCACGTTCTACTAAGAAACAGACTTTGGAATTTTTTTTTAAAAGGAAACTCAGCCAGTTGGTCCAAGCAGTGATTCCACATTAAAGGCATATGTCATCACACCTTGCCCATGACTTCATTTTCAACTGGAGGCATACACATAAATTTCTATGACTGAAACAGTCACGTGAACGAAAGGGCAATTCAGACTTTTGTATTTTTTGTATTCAATTTTAAAATATGTTATAATGAAAAGAATATTATATTTACATATAGATGGCTTTGTCTACATTAGTGAGAACATAGTATATAAAGGTTGAAGTCAATACATAGATTAAGTTATAGGCTAACTGCCAATTATGAAGGTTTTTGCGTTTTTTTCTCCTTTCAAGACAGGTTATTACTATGTAGCTCTGGTTTGCCTAGAAATCTCTATGTAGACCAGACTGGCCTCGAACCCATAGACATCCTAGTGCTAGGACTAAAGATGGTAGTCACTTGGTAGTCACTTTTAAAATTATTTTCAATAGCTTTCCCTTAGTAATCTCCTGATTAGCATGCTTTTATCCTTTAAAGCCACACTTTATTTTAGGTACAGCAATGTCCTTTACATTAAATAACAATGTGACAGAATGATTTCAGACAGAGGACAAAAAGGGAAAATTTCAAACTACAAAAACCCTCCCTCAAAACAAATTTCAAAAATCCTCTTTCCAAATGGGTCGATGTAAGAAATACATCCAGTGGCTAGTTCTGCCCTGTTCTACTGCACTAACTGTCAGTGGGATGAAAAGAGAGCCTACTTTCTCCATGTGCTTCAGGGAGAGCATGTGCGGACTCATGAGAACGCAAGGATGGCTCTTCCACTTCCACACGCAGGCGCAATGACACGGGGAGAGGACACAAAGCGTGTTGAAGCTCACCTCCTGCGCTCACACACTCTACCACAAATTCCTCGATTTCTGCTATTTGGTTGGATCATATGAAATTGCCAATGTTTAATAATCTCTATCTATATAGATCTATGCCAGTTTCATAAGGTTGAACCTGATTACTTTCATGTGTTTTGTGTGTGCAGGTACATGTTTATGAGTGCACGAATATGTATTGTATGTGCACTGGGAGACTACAGGACAACCTCTGGTGGGTTCTCAGGAGCCATATGCCTTCTTTTCTGAGGCAGGGTCTCTAATCTGGAGCTCCCTAGGCAGCTGCCAGTAAACCCAAGGCCTATACAGCATGTGGGCCATAGATAGCACATGAAAGTTCAAGTGTCGCACGGGGGGAGTATTGGGCTTACACGTGACAGCCACCACCTCTGGCATTCCCCTGGGAATCAAACTCAGGCCCTAAAGCTTACAAGGCAAGCACTTTACTGACCAAGCCATCTTTCCAGCCCCTCAACCTGATTAGCTGTGCTCATTGAAATGTTTACCTTGAGTTTGAGACCAATGAGCCTGTGATGGATAGTTTTATGTCAATACAACAACAAGCTAGAGTCATCTGGAAAGGGGGAGCCTCAGTTGAAAAACTGCCTTTACCAGATCAGATCTTGTGGGCAAGCCTGGGAGGCATTTTCTTGCTTGATGATTGATGTGGAAAGGCCCAGCTCACTGTGACAGCCCTAACCCTGGGCTGGTGGCCCTGGTGCTATAAGAAAGCAGACTGACCAAGTCAGTAAACAGCATACACCTTGGCCTCTGCATCATTTCCTGCCTCTGGCTTCCTGCCTTGAGTTCCTGTCTTGACTTCCCTCAGTGACAGAACTTGACCTGAGAGCTGTGAGCTAAAATAAACCTTTTCCTCCCCAAGCTGCCCTTTGGTAATGAATGGCATTTTACCACCGCAACAGCAACCCTGGCGGAGGCAGAGCCCAGCAGTGGTTCTCTTTTCCAGGTCTGAATTATGTTATTACTGAAGATCGCCCCCTATTGGTAAAGCAAGGCCTCAGTCCACCAGGCCCGCCCACGTGCAGTGCTGCTTGCGCAGAGTCCTTGTCCAGCAGTTATCAGTGCTCCCCGTGCAGTGCTGCTTGAGCAGAGTCCTTGTCCCACAGCTATCAGTGCTCCCCCTGGCACTTGAGTCCCCGCCCAGGGACACACTCGCCTGGCTCTGCAGGATTTTCATGCACTCTTATTACTACATCTATTTTCTGTCTTTTATTTAAATTTTAACCATGTTACTAACACACATTACACTAATTCATAGAACCGTTTTTTGACAGCCAATCAATTTGAGCAGTATATGTACTTTATTTCTACAAAATGGTATTTCTATCATTCTTTATATTTGATCAGAATAGCACCAACTGAGTGCTACGAAATCACTCCCACCAAAGGCAGAACAATTACACATTTAGCTGTGCCTCCCAAGCATGACTTCCCCAGAGCAGACAGCAGAAGAATCTGATGCCATCAGAAACACCATGCAAAGGTTATGGCTGGACACAGCAGTAGATCAGTAACATGGCCAAATGGCCCTAGGCCAGACCGTATCCACTTCCCTGTAACAAGAGGCGGATGACTACAGGTTAGTATGTCGTGCTCTAGGGCCTCGCCTTTTTAATATCTTCAGCTAAACTTTTAAAGAACTAATACTAATACTCCTCAAATTATTCCAGACAATAGAAACAGAAGAAACATTGCCAAACTCTTTTTATGAGACTACAATTACCCTGATACCCAAACCACAGAAAGACATTACTAAGAAAGAGAATTACAAACCAATCTCACTCATGAACATTGATGCAAAAATACTAAATAAAATACTGGCAAATTGAATCCAAGAACACATCAGAACCATGATCCACCATAATCAAGTTGGCTTCATTCCAGAGATGCACAAATGGTTCTACATAAGAAAATCTGTCAACATAATCCACCATATAAACAAGCTGAAAAATAAAAGCCACATGATCATCTCATTAGATGCCAAAAAAGCTTTTGACAAAATACAACATCCCTTCATGATAAAGGTCTTAGAGAGAGCAGGGATACAAGGAACATACCTAAACATAATAAAGGCAATATACAGCAAGCCAACAGCCAACATCAAACTAAATGGAGAGAAACTCCCAAGGATTCCACTGAAATTAGAAACAAGACAAGGTTGTTCACTCTCTCCATACCTATTCAATATAGTTCTTGAGGTCCTAGCTAGAGCAATAAGACACCAAAAGGAGAACCAGGGGATACAAATCGGCAAAGAGGAAGTCAAACTCTCACTATTTGCTGATGATATGATAGTTTACATAAACGATCCCAAAAATTCTACCAAGGAACTTCTACAACTCATAAACACATTCAGCAATGTAGCAGTATACAAGATTAACTAAAAAAAAAAAAATCAGTAGACCTCCTGTACACAGATGATAAAAGGGCTGGGGAAGAAATCAGAGAATCAACACCCTTCACAATAGCCACAAATGGCATAAAATACTTTGGAGTAACTCTAACCAAACAAGTAGAAGACTTGTATGACAAGAACTTTAAATCATTGAAGAAAGAAATTGAAGAAGACACCAGAAAGTGGAAAGATCTCCCATGCTCTTGGGTAGGGAGAATTAACATGGTAAAAATGGCAATCTTACCAAAAGCAATCTACAGATTCAACACAATGCCCATCAAAATCCCAGCAAAATTCTTCAAAGACCTCGAAAGAACGGTACTCAACTTCATATGGAAAAGCAAAAAACCCAGGATAGCCAAAACAATCCAATACAATAAAAGAACTTCTGGAGGCATCACAATCCCTGACTTCAAATTCTAATACAGAGCCATAGTACTGAAAACAGCCTGGTACTGGCATAAGAACAGACAGGAGGACTAATGGAACCGAATAGGAGACCCGGATATCAATTCACACCTGATTTTTGACAAAGAAGCAAAAAATATCAAATGGAAAAAAGAAAGAATATTTAACAAGTGGTGCTGGCATAACTGAGTATCAACATGTAGAAGAATGAAAATAGACCCATGTCTATCACCATGCATAAAACTCAAGTCCAAATAGACCAAAGACTTCAACATAAAGCCAGCCACACTGAACCTATAGAAGAGAAAGTGGGAAGTACGCTTGAACGCATTGGCACAGGGAACCACTTCCTAAATATAACCCTAGCAGCACAGACACTGAGAGAAACAATTAATAAATGGGACCTCCTGAAACTGAAAAGCTTCTGTAAAGCAAAGGACATGATCAACAAGATAAAACGACAGCCTACAGAATGGGAAAAGATCTTCACTAATCCCACATCAGACAGAGGGCTGATCTCCAAAATATACAAAGAATTCAAGAAATTGGACACCAAAAGAACACATAATCCAATAAAAAAAAATGGAGTACAGACCTAAACAGAGAACTCTCAACAGAGGAATCTAAAATGGCTGAAAGACACTTAAGGAAATGTTCAACATCCTTAGTCACTAGAGAAATGCGAATCAAAACAACTCTGAGATTCCATCTGACACCTGTAAGAATGGCCAAGATCAAAAACACTGATGACAACTTATGCTGGAGAGGTTGTGGGGTAAAGGGAACACTCCTGCATTGCTGGTGGGAATACAAGCTGGTACAACCCCTTTGGATGTCTGTATAGTGATTTCTCAGAAAATTAAGAAACAACCTTCCTTAAGACCCAGTAATACCACTTTTGGGTATATATCCAAAGGATGCTCAATCATGCCACAAGGACATGTGCTCAACTATGTTCATAGCAGCTTTGTTTGTCATAGCTGGAACCTGGAAACAACCTAAATGCCCCTCAACAGATGAATGGATAAGGAAAATGTGGTACATCTACACAATGGAATACTACACAGCATAAAAAATTGACATCTTGAATTTTGCAGGAAAACATTATTTTGAGTGAGGTAACCCAGACACAGAAAGACAATTATCACATGTACTCACTCATAGGTGGTTTTTAAACATAAAGCAAAGAAAACCAGCCCACAAATCACAATCCCAGCAAACATAGACAACAATGAGGACACTAAGAGAGACTTACATAGATATATACTACATGGGAAGTAGGAAAAGACACAATCTCCTGAGTAAATTGGGAGCATGGGGACCTTGTGGGAGGGTTGAAGGGGGGAGGGGAGAGGCAGGGAGGGGAGCAGGGAAAATGTAGAGCTCAATAAAAATCAATTTTAAAAAAAGTCCTATTTAAAATGTGCCGGAAGACAGTCCTTTTGTTGAACTTGTATTACCCGAGAAGAAAGCCAATTGATGTGGACAACAACAGTCATGTCTTTAGAGACAAAATAGTGGCTGGCATGGAGGACCCAACAAATATTTGTGGAATGATGAGCAAATCAATACAAATCCTGCACTATCCAAAATTTTCTTTCTCTTTCAGGCTTTTGGGGGAGGGGGTGTGTCCAGGAGGTTTGTCCCTCCTGGAGTATTGGGCTATAGACTGAGGTTTTGTTTTGTTTGTTTAATTTGCTTTATGACACGGAAAAAAATTATTAATGGCAGGGCCATATTTTCAATTTCCCATAGTAAAAGAATGAAAACACCACAGATTAAAGGCAGAGTCTCTTTATATCAAGCAAGCAAGTGATTAAGAGTGGAATTTTGCAGTTATTTTTATGATCATGGGAAAGGTACATGTTTATGGTCAGAGAGTTAAACCACCAAACATCTTATGGTCGGTCAATGCTCCAAACAGTGAAAAGTACAATTCACACTGTTGTTGAGGAAAAACCACTGAAAAAAGTTAACCTCTAACTAAGCAAATGAACAAAATCTAACCTTGTTTAATTAAAAAGAAAGCTGAAAGAAGTCAGCTGTCTTTAATAAGCCAAAGACAACAGGAAGTGAAGGATCTCAATGGGTATGACTTGTACACATTAGTTCTCAGAGCCCTTCTTCTAATAAGGCCACACTTCCTAACACTCACACTCACTTTGGGGGCCACTTTCTTCCAAACCACCAAATTCCACTCCCTGGACCCCAAGGGCTTGTAGCTATAATCATACTGCAAAAATGCTCTCAGTCCAAACGCAAAAGACCCCCCTAGTCTATGAGTCTCAACACTGTTAAAAGTCCAAAGTTCAGAGTCTCTTCTGAGAGTCACACAATCCTAAGGGTAATCAATGAAAATATCAAAATCAAAAATCAAATCACACTTCCAACATATAATAAACACAGAGAGGGGAGCACAGTGAGGAAACAGTGGACCAAAGCAAGACTAAACACCAGCTGGGCAAACTCCAAACTGTGCGTCTCCATTAGTGTTTTCATCACTGTGGTTTGACCTGGCTTTAATTCTTTCATGAGTAATGAACTGACTAAAGCTATCAGGCAGTACTAACAACTGCTCGGGAGCTCTGGCACCCCTGGACAAACCTGATTCACAGCCACCCTAATGAACCCTCTAGGTAGCCTATTGTGTGGGCTTTTTCCTCTTCCCAGCTTCATACAGTCGTATCTGCAATATTCTTCAAAAACCGACTCCTCCAAAAATTTAATTTTTCCTATTGACCATAAACTCGCACTTAACTGACAAGCCTTACTTCGTGAATGCAAGGATAGCATACTGGGCCATGTAGGGAAGCAGTGGGAGAAGTTTCCACACTTATTTACTGTGTGTGTGTATGTGCGTGTCTATGGGTGGTGGCAGAAAGGGACAGTGCCTGGACTGTAGCATTACAATATAAATATTTTGTTCAACAACATCAAAAATCTATTATAACTGGCCTTCCTATTCTGCCATTTTGTCTCCAACAGAAGTCAGATTTAATATTTATCAGCTGAACGGATTCCTTGGAAACAATAGTGATTTCTAAGATGAAAAAGAACAATGGATGAACGAACACGGTTATATTTCTCTGCTGTAAAAAAATCAAAACTCTGACTCATCAAATTAAATTACTCATTAAGATCCAGGCTAAGTAACTGTACTCTGTACTCAGGTACCGACGCTGCCAGAGAGAAACAAGGTACTGTTGCAAAAGTGTAATTCACTCCCCCGCCTCTCTGGGTAGCAGCTATATCTAGGATCATGGATTTTTAAAAATTTCTTTAAAGTTTCTACACTTATTTATTGTGTGTATGTGTGTGTCTATGGGCGTGTGTGTGCCCAGCCATGTGTGCGGAGGTCATCACACATCGTACAGGAGTCTGCTCTCTCCTCCCGTCATGTGGGTTCTGGGAAATCACACTCCGGTCATCAGGCTGAACAGCAGGACCTTATTGCTTCACCACACCTAGGATCACTATCAATGCCTTACACCTACACAAGATGAGTATTGTTCTTTTCTTTGTTCCCAGCTAGAGTGTCTGGGGTGGATGTTTTCCCTGCTCTTGAAAGTGAACATCTTATTCTTTTGCTGGCACAGGACGCTGATCTGACAGGAGCAGTCTGCAGACCTCAGCAAAGGCTGTGGTGAGGCGGCGTTCTTGGCGAGGACTCTATGACAGGGTAACTTGATAGGGGAGTCAGACTGTATGCTCCCAAACCTTCAGAACTACTTTTCCATCTCTGTTTGGATGATGTGAGGCCATGGAGGGGGCTGATGCCCACAGAAGGTGTGGGGACAAACGTCCCCAGGCCTATAATCCAGGGTCTGGTCTGTAGGATTTGCTGACTCCTCCACGATTCAAAGCCTTCTGCATGGCATGATCCCCACCAGCGAAGCGTCACGTACGACTACTTAACTATGAGACTTTGGGGTAGCGCTGGGACATGGATGTTTCAGAAGCTCCCAGGGAGTCTCTGATTAGAACTGTGGAGCTGGTGAGGAAACCCAACATGATTAGAGACTGGTAGCTTTTGGGAAGGGACCCTCCATGACGTCCACCTTTGTGCTTCATTATTGCTACCAGGGTAAGGAGCATTAAACCCAGTCATGTGACCTGTAAGTACTATAGGAGTTTAACTTTAAAAGCCCTGGTACTTTCCTGTCAAGGAGATCCTTTTAAGATTCTCTCCCCAGCCTGTTTGCCAATTCAACTCTTTCCTGTTATGAGGTTTTGAGGCATCAGGTCAAGTGCAAAAAAAATGAATACCATGAAAAGAACCTCAGTCCTTAGTCCCCTATAGTGGTATATTATTTGTGCTTTAATAAATAAAGCTTGCCTAAAGATCAGAGGGCAAAGCAGCCACACTAGTCAGCCATACAGGCCGTGTGGTGGTGCACACCTTTAATCCCAGGACTCGGGAGGCAAGAGGCAGATGGATCTTTGTGAGATCAAGGTTACTTTGGGCTACCCAAAATCAATCCAGAAACAGATCCAGGGGTGGTGGTTTACACCTTTAATCTCCGTGTTTGGGAGTCACACATCTCTAATACCAGCACTAGGGAGGTGGAGACAGAAGCGATATGGCTGGGCACAGAGAGGAGTATAAAGGGGAAGAGACAGGAGCTCAGTGAAGTGTGGAGTCTGAGGATCCATGGAGACAGGATCTCCCCCTTTCAGTCTGAAGATTTGGTAGAGGTAAAAGGTCTCTCTAATGGTTGGCTGCTTTGCTTGATCTTCAGCTTGAACCCCAATATCTGTGTCTGAGTTTTTATTATTCATGTTACAGTCCCCTTAACCCTGAGTCACCTAAAGAAACCCTCCCTGAGGTGCACACACTGAAGTCAACGTACAGGAAAGTCCCCTTTCCTAAAACTGACCATAGGCCAAGTGTTTACACACACACTGAACATGCCCCAAAGATGTCTAGTAGAGTGTTTTGAGTCATTAACTCATGAGTCAACAATTTCAAGCAAAATAACCAAATCTGGGGCACTTGTCTGCATCCTTAGGATTGCATACTTGTTTCCCAAATCTGAAGACAACAACTCAAGAATCTGCTCGTACTGGGATTATAGTGTTTATTAGCCTTGATATACCAGAGTCGCTGTGGATTAGGTTTTACAGGGAAGACTGTGAGAGCAGGGTCCGTCCCTGAGTGCTGACCAGCAGGATTTGACACCTGCTCTTCACCTCACATCAACTGCTTCTGCTCACTTGGTTTTTCTGCCTCAGGGAGAACTAAGAAAGGCCGTAAGCTTCACCACACTGCAGCTCAGGATCGCAAAGGCTCTCTGTGCTCTTAAAATAGCCCAGCATTTAAGGACGTTCTGACATGGTCGCTGTGGAGAAATGAGTGTGTGGAGTGTCTCGAGTTCAATGGCGTTCTACCCATCGCTCTGTAGTAGTTGCCATGACAGCAGGTCTAAGACTTATGGTGAGAACTTACTCAGCTCTGTAAGCTCATAGCGCCACTAACGCACAGCGAAGTACTAATCACATAAATACTTCTCTAACTATGCATCCACCCATTCCTACCACATACAAGTTTCTACTAGACACCAAGGACATGGTGGTAAACCTACCACATTTCTAAGAGTGTTCCTAAGCAGGGTGAAGCGGTGTACAGGGCTGGGGTAATATTTATGCTTGCTACTTATTCCATTACTCCATTTTATCAACTATAACTGAAAACAGGGGTACACACTTCTTAGGGCATTGTGACCTGACAAAGTGCTCCAATCCCCTGGGCTCTTCTCTGTCTCGTTTGCCAGCTGGACCAGTTCTTCCCATCTTTTCCTGGTCTTTTGTGGTCCTTTGTGGGGTGGGTGTGGTTTTTTGTTGCAATAGCTAATGGCTGTGTAGCTGACACTGTCTCCTAAGTTTTTTACCTCTTAATCACCTCTTCCAGCTGTCTCCTATAAGACAGTCAGTTGTAAGATTTCATTTTCATCGCTTCTCCATTTCTAAACTTGAAGTTGTTTGTGACTCCATATTACCCAAGAAGGGGTCTAGCCTCCTTGGTGTGCAATCAAGGCCACTCACAAGCTGTTAGGCTGTTTCCTCTCATTTACCAATTTTTAAATCATTTATTTTTTATCTTTTAGGTTTCTGATATAAGGTTTCTTTGTGTAGCTCTGGCTGTCCTGGAACTCGCTCTGTAGATCAGGCTGGCCTCAAACTCACAGAAAACCCCCTGCCTCTGCCCTCCGAGTACTGGGATTAAAGGTGGTGCCACCAACTGCCTGGTTTATCAATGGGACTTTACTTATATATAAATGTTTGTGTGTACCTGTACATTTTCCTAGGATAGTCTCAAAACATTCAACAAACCCTCAAATAAACTGCTAGTGTGTTCTTTCCTAGCCTTTGCTTCCATCTTCCAAACACCCCTAGTAGTTCAAGGCCTCAGTCACTCAAACCCTAAGGGGAGCTTCCATTACCTTATGGAAGCATTGTTTGGGATTGTCTTTGTTGCATTTGCTCTTCTGAAAAAAAGCCCCAGCTTGTATTACTGAGATCATTCAAGATTATCTCAAATATCATGTTCTCCAGAAGCTAACAGATTCCCCCACAAGAATGAATTCATCTCTATATTATGTCACCCAACATTCTGACCTTTGGTGACACCACTGCCTAGGTCTCCCTGGCGTCCTATTCTGTGTGCTGGAACTAAGTCTCCCTTTGGAGGTAGAGGGTCATCCCACCATGCTGTTGGGGCACCAGTGACACTAGGTGGATGCAATGCTGTCCTGTGGTCAGGCCTTGGGACCACAGCAGGTGTGTCTGTCTGTTTTGCATTTCTGTCCCATTATGAGGCAAACACAATGAATTGACTAGTTTGCTGATCCGAGGCATATGCCAGTCATGTGACAGAAACCTGAACCCAGCTACAATGTGGGCCAGCCCTGCCAGGTCCGGTCTAGATCAGCTGACCTACGGCTAGCCTGCATGAGAAAAGAGGTCACAACAGTTTTGTGTTAATCTGTTAAGTTTGGGGTGGTCTGACACCTTGCACTACTGTGCCATTGGCTAGCCAACAGAACCTTGTGAAATTTGTACTGTAGTTTCCCTTTTACGTGACTGTCTGCTTCCCCCAACTATAAACTTCTGGTGGGCTGAGACATGCTGTCTTTATCTTTGTTCTGTAGTGACTTAATTCGCTTCTTGCATAGCATGAGCACACTATATATTTTTGCTGGTTGCAACTGGGTACTAATTTACTGAGGTTTAAAATCCCCAGTGGAAGTCATTAGTCAGGGATGGCACGATTATCCAAATCTCCCTCCTACGCTTCTTGTGAGGGCATCAAAACAATCTGACATGCTTCCTGACACGCTTCCAGGAAACAGACCAAAGTAACAATAGCCACAGAGTAGTGCCCAAATAACTATTAGTGACTACGCTGTGATAATGGCACGTTACTCTTTTCCAATATGACACAGGTCAATTATCAAAAAGAGCTAGGACAAAGCCTTAACATTCTCTTCTGGTAACTAGCCGATTTGGAGCCTGTCATGCATGCTCAGAAGGGATTCGTGTTCCTATTGATCTTTCTGAAGAGTATTTTCTTCCTTGTCACCAAGGACTTCAGCTAATTCATGGATGTTTAACAGGGTTTATCACAGGGTTCTCGGGAAATGTGCTGGAGGGCACAGGTCTCGGCGGCAGCCATAGGAGGAGGCAATGAGAGATGAACACACTTCAGACAGACATGAATTTATTCTCCATCCCTGGCCTGCTTTCACGTAACCAACTGTGTAACCTCAGGGCATCATTTAGCTTCTCTAAAATGGGGAGAAACCAAGATTGACGGGATGTAGTGCTTGGCTTGATTGTCTACACATGTCTCATTCAGTTTTCATAAGGACATCATGAGAAAAGCCAAGAACTGTAAGATGTTAATTTGTTCAAGGTCACAGAGCTATTAAATGGCAAAGCCAGGGTTTAAATTCAAGGTCAGATCCATACATTTCCCTGGGCACCACTGCCTCCTTGGATACCAACTGGAACCACGTCCCGTGTACTGTGCTTCGCGTCCTGTTGGAGGCCGGCTCTCATCGTCTCCGTTTTCTACTCTTCTCCAAGCTCCACACCAAGGCCATGGCTAATGGGAGAATGTCTGAACTTGGACTTTATGGTGTTCATAGATGGGCAATGCCAAAAAGACATGAGGTGAATTTTCATGACTAAGTGGCACAGTACTTTCTACAGAGTCCTTTCTATAGGAACTGCTTGATGTGTTAATCCAGAAGGTTCTGAGTTGGTCACTCAGAACTGAGGGACTGAGCTCTTCTCACTTCCCTTTTCCAGCAGCAGCAGCAGCAGCAGCAGCAGCAGCAGCAGCAGCAGCAGCAGCAACTGTCAAAGCCCTCCTGCCACCTCCCAACAGAAAACCAACAGGGAGCTACTCCCATTCACCATTAAGCTGAGAGCAGGAAGAACTCTAGATTTCCCCAGGCCTCACATCCTCCTCCAGAAAGAAAAGATAAAATGCTACTGGCAAGATATGCTAGGTCAGTGGAGGCACAAAGCTTGTGCAAGTAACAACCAATATCTGATTTGAGCTAAGGCCTACTCCCACAAAATGGAACCCATCCCCACACTGCTTGGGAGATCAAGAACCAGAGACTAGATAGCCCAGGGACCTAGGGTAAAACAAAATTCCACTGGTTTAAATAATAATACTGTTCACAACATATAGAATAGCTTACCATGCTTTTGGAACCAAACCAACCAAGCAAATTCTGGAGAATAAACAACACCCTACACATCCTTTCTACCTTAAAGTCTCTAAAACTACTATTATTAAAACCTAATCATCCACAAAACCATGCTACACATCTGCTTGGCCAGTTTAATCAGCTCATTAGCAAAGTTTTTTAAAGAGGTAAATCGTCGAATATTAATAGGCTTTCCCTACTTTTTGTAGGCACATGTGTCCACAAGTGCCAGTATATTCATGTGTGCATTTGTGTGTAGGCCATCCATCTCCTTTTGTTTATTTATTTATTTTTGAGATGGTCTTTATACTGGGACCTGTGGCCTACTGATTCTGCCCATCTAACTGCAAAGCAAGCACCAGAGATCTGCTTGTCTCCACTCCCCTAGGGCGGAGACTGTAAGTGCCTGCGGACAGGCCGAGCTTCTGCTGTGGGTTCTGGGGAATCAAACCCGGGTCCTCGTATTGCACATCAAGCACTCCACTGAACATCTTCCAGCCACAACTATTTTAAACTCAAAATACAAATGTAATTAAGAGTCTTGGAAAGAGCTACTTTTGAGCAGTGTGCTGTCATCAATAATAACCTGGTTATACTGGGATTTTTCTCAGTTTTTTTCCCTACAACTCAAAGTATATTTCTCTAGTATTTTCAGTTAGTCTTTACAAAATCCCATGAAGTGGGAAGAAGGTGGTCAGATGCGGGCTGCAGACAAGATATTCAGTCCCAAACAGTATCACGAACAACACGAGTAGAGCGGTCCTGTTCATGAGCACACCCTGGCGCAGAACGACAAGGTTGCTTTACTGACTCGCTTTTCCTTCTCCAAGCTGGAGCAAGGTTTAAAGACATCCTACTGCACGGCTTTATTCTCCTCATGACTGAATCTGCAAGACGACACCATCCAAGGCCCTCTATGCTTTCAACTTTATTTTCCATCTCTGGGTCGCTTCATTACTTGTTGTGGCATGAACTTTGAATAGTCTCTGATGATGGGTCCAACTCTGTTGTCCAGACCTTTTGAAAACCTTCATTCAACAGTTTTACAGAAGCCAGAGAACAGGCATCAAGGCGCCTAGGCTCCTTCTTCATCTTTGCTCTGTACACATAGCCAATCCAAAGCTCTATTGATTTTGCCTCAGAAACAACCTAGTCTTTATTGCATTCCGAGTTTTCATCATCTCTGATGGATACTTCCTCTTGAGGCCATAACCTCTTTATTGGAGAAGTCCCCGCCCCCACCACAGACATCTTCTGTGCAGACCACAAGACGATGTGTGCTCAGCAGCCAAGGGAAATCAAGCCATGCCAGGTCCGAAATCTTTCTTTTGTCCCCGGTGTTTACCACTGACATCCACATTTCTAAGCACAGCTGGGAGCATATTCCCTTCCTGCCAGCTTTAAGAACCCATCTTTCCTCAGGTGCAGATGCTAGATCCTAAAGCTCTGGGATAAGACGCGGTATTTCTGTTACACGATGGTAGTGTAACACAATGCTCTATGCTGTATATGGGGCAAACTCGTAATCACTGTTTATGTGAAATTCATATTTGACTCGGCCGTGTGTGTGTGTGTGTATGTGTGTGTGTGCGTGCGTGTGAGCACATCCAAGCATGCATGTGTGCACACTCATGTGTGTGCACTCAATTCCTAAACCTCCTCCCTCTACCTCCAAAGTACTGAAAGTACATAAGTGTGCCACCCATGCCTGGCTACCTTTTGTATTTTTATTTACAAATTCAGCAGGATGACTTTAAGTGTACAGAACAGCTTGACAGTACAAAAACAGGGACAGAGACAATAAAGAAAATGGTGCAGTGTGGCTGAAGTCCCAGGTACATGGCGGGGGCGGGGGGGGGGCGGTTACAGGAGACACTGATGGGAAAGAAACCAGAAAGTTCCAGAGAGGCTGGCTTTTGAATGATCCCAATTTGTCACAGAAGAATATGATGTCATCCAAAAACTTACATTCAACAATTAAAGAGGCAGTGTCATTTCTATAGAATGCATGTAAGCAGTACCATAGTCCTAACACCTGTCTCTCCAAGGGCATGCTGTTAATTCTGACCATAGGCCTTGTGACTACATCTGGAGCCTTAGAGAGGTGGCCCCTTGAGAATAAATAACTATATCTTCTAAAACGTAAATGTTTATATTTAAAGATAATTAGTGGCAATACTTAAACATTAAATACTTTTCTAGAAAAAGTTCCAATATAGTGATTTACAAGAATTAAATCTGAGACAAAATAAGATAATAATAAATATAGCAAGGAACAAATCAATGGGTTATCATATTGTTTATAGAAAACGTGTTAATTTAAGTAAGATTTTAAACTCGTGTTCGGAAAATAAGAACATTAAAATACTAGTCAGCTAAACTATAGATACAAAACTACTATCTAAAAAAACACCCTCAATATTTATATCTTAATGAAGCTTTTTGCTTTAAAACAATCATTCAAATAAACAATGATAAAAGCAAATTAGCAATTTTAAATAAAACCTCTTTTTCTTTTCGAGACAGTGTTTCTCTGTAGCTTTGGGGTCTACCTTGGAACTCACTCTTGTAGACCAGGCTGGCCTCAAACTCACAGAGATCTGCCTGCCCTCTACTTCCCGAGTGCTGGGATTAAAGGTATGTGCCACCACCCAGCATAAAGACATTTTTAATCAGTTTGACATTCAGCTCTGAAAAAAAAAAGAATTCAAATGATATATGTGTTTGCAAATCACTTTTATAAAAGTTTAGGCATTGAGGAATAAAAAATTATAGAAAGATACTTTGGAACAACTGAGGAAGTTTGAAGATGGAATGGACCAATTTCAACGTGGGGGTTATCATAACAGTGGCTAAGCTTAGACAAGCTTGCTTTCCTCTGGCAGAACATATTCATATATTATGGGAACAATGATATGATGTCTGCGATCTGCTCTTAAAATACTGCACTTAAACAAAGGAAGTAGATGAAACAGGCTGCCAGAGGTTGATAACTGCTTCAGGGGATGATTGGTGTGGGGGTTCTGTTGGTGAGCCTACTTCAGTGTATGTTTAGACTTTCCATGAAATCTAAAATAAAATAGGCCTTCTTGAGTATAAATAATTTCCTCAAAAGTAGACCATATGATACCTTTACTTTTTTCTTTTAATCCCTACTGCAGCAGGTGAGAATACAGGTATTTGATTAATGACCCCTCCCTGCTTAAAGACAGTCTGTGGAGGAGGCACTATACTTAATGCCTGCATGCAATATCCATTTAATGCTTACAACCACTTTCTGACCTAGGCTTAGTTGCAAATACCACAATTTATATAGGGAAAAAGCAGGGTCTGCAGAGGTGACATAGTTTTCATTGTCACAGATAGTATGCTGGCTCCCATGGTGACCTATACTACCAATTACAATATAAACCAAGATCCTCCCAATGTATAACATAGAAAATGTGGGAAACCACTTGGCAGTGGTCTCTGCCACAGCAGAGGGACTCAGGGTCAGGTCTGTTGGCTCAGACTCGGCTACCGTTTAAGTAGAAGAGGGGCAGACTGCTCCTAGCAGAGCAGACGCAGAGAGAGCCAACAGAAGGTCCTCTCATTGACTACAACTATCCTACAACTGTCTTTCTACTTTCCTTTAACAATCTAAGACCACACAGCTCGCCTTGTGTGTGTGTGTCTTCTGAAGACTGGTTATCTTTTGCAGGAGTTCACCTCAGGTCTTAATAATTCATCCCCCAGCTTCTTGTTTGGCATGCAAGGGGTGGGTGCAGAGCAGAGAGGGTGAGCAATCCTGTAGGGTGAACATCACACAATCGAGGAGCTGGCACAGCTGCAGCCCAGGAGACCCCGCCCGGATGAGCTCATCCCTTGGCAGTGCAGATTAGGATGACATCATGTTTCTGGAGAGCTCTCTCCAGCCCACTGCAGTAGCAGCGATCTTGCTTTTCCTGAGCGCAGGAAAAATTAGCATCAGTATTTCTAGCTGCTTCTAAGGCAATAGCATTTTATTTCAGTGTGCTGTGGGATGCATAACACATTGCCTGCATTACTATCAGCTCCCGGCTTATCAGTAAGCAAGTCACAACTGCTGCACTTACTGCACTTTCCAGGCTAACAGGTAAGGACCACTTCAAAGCCACAGTCCAAACAGTGTTTCTCTATGTTCTTTCAAAGACTTTTAGCCAAGAGTATAAAAAACGACCACACCAACAGGATTAAGTAATAATACGAATCATTATTTATTTACACCTGCTTTGTTTGGGGATGGGGCCTTGTGAACCCCAGGCTGGCTTCACACTTTCTATGTGGCAGCAGATGGCCTTGAAGCCCTCTTCCCCTGCCTCTACCTGTCTGGTGCTGGGACTACGTATGGGTCGCCAAACCCATTCTGATGTTCTGGAGATAGAGTCCAACGAAGCTACATCTTCGGCCCTCATTTAGCTTTTGCTCTCGGAACTATGCTAAATGTTGATCATATATTATCTGATCTGATCCTGTTCCAGGCTAAGGAGTTCTGCCATGTCCACACATACACATACTTTTTCGACAGGACACTAGGCAAAGCCAGTCTCACTGGCTAACAGCCCATAACTGGATCATTACGCTGCAGTGCTCTGCGGGCCACACCCCTAAGGATGCATGGCATTGTTTGCTGACAATTCAAAGAAGCTGGCTATAGTGGCACACGTGAGCAATTCAGTGGCGCATGTTTGCAATTCCAACACTGAAGGAGATCACGGCAGGAATACTGCTTCAAGTTTGAGGCCACACTGGCTATAGAGTAAGACCCTGTCTCAAAGGAAAAAAACTAAAATTAAATACAGAAGTGAAGACTGTCTTGATGATGAAAGCTAGAAAAGCTTTGCACCTGTAACTCGCACCCCAGCAGGCACTCTGGTGGGTGGGGGACGGACAGTGCATAAGGGCTGACCACGAGCCAGATATTTTGCATGGTGCAACCACTTAACACAATAAATATCTCATGTTGTAGTTGCCAATGATCCTAGCTTATGGACACTTTTCATTCCAGTACCTGGGAGTCTGGGAGTTCCACGTCAGCTAAGGCTACATAGTGAGACCTGTCTCAAAACAAAACAACAAACAACAGAGAAGTAACTGGTTTAAAGGCTCAGAACGACGGGGTGTCTGGGGTTTGTCCCCAAAAGCAGTTTATTTCTGAAGTAGCCTGCTGTGGTAAAACATGCAGGCCTTTGGGAATCAGTAGACCGGGGGCAACATGTTCTTATGTTTAGTGTTTTGTTTTTTTTCTGGTGATGGGCAATGAGCTGGTGAAACAAAATTTTACCCACAACATTGAATCCCTTGGATCTGAACTTACAGGTGATTTTGAGCCACTTCATATGGGTGCTAGGAATTCAACTCAAGTCCTCTGCAAGAGTAGTCTAGGCTCTGAACCGCTGGAGTGCTCTCTAGCCATTGCAACAGAGCCCTGCCACGAAGCTTGGGCTGCCCTTGAACTAGAGCGCTGGGCTTGTAACATGCCACCATGTCAGCTTACACGTCCAATTCTAACACCTATTAAACAAACGGACCAGACGGTTTGATGTTAACTACACAGATGCTAGGTACAAACTATCCCAGCAGACATGCTATGGTGGTACTAGGGAAGGAGTGCCAAGGCCCAGCCACATGGCAAGGAACTAGACTGAAAAGTGCAATTTCTGCGAAATGATTTCTTCTCTTGTTGATAAAGACAGAAGTGAAGTATCCAGAAAGCATTATTTGTATACCCCAAGATGCTGCCTCATCTCACGCTGTTTTGGTTGAACAATCTTAGCAAATTGTGGATTTAGTTAATTGTGGTCTGAGGGTAAAACAGAAAACACCACATTTCTTCACTTATTTAAAAGGCTGCATCTTTGCAGGCAGCGCTGATTGAGTCTTGTCTTGGCACAGTAAACCATGGCGAATCACTCCAACAAATGAGTCACATCTGTGACAAAGTGGGAAACAAAGGATGTGACATTAGTGTCTCACGTGTTCAAGTTCTGATCACATTTTGAAGAAACAAAAAAGATTCCCAATCAAGGGGAGCCATATGATGGAAGGAAGAACTGACTCCTACGTCTTCTGACCTTCTCATGGGGACCACGGCACTCATACCCACACACAACAAGTAAAAAAGAAACGAGCAAATAAATAACAAAAGTACTTCCATTTAAAAACAATAAATTTATAAACAAAGCCATCAAGTTTAGCTCCAGCTGACACAGCAGGTCCAAGGAATAGAGTACGCAATGACCCAAATTCAAAGACCAATGCCACTCACATAATTTTTAAAGGTTAAAGGTACCATAAACAGTAAAAGACACTGGATGATTTCATACCCTGGACAGTTTCGTGAATTTCAATCTTCACTACGTCCCACATGCAGGAGAGTGCTCTGTAGTAAAGGCAATAATCTGATACCCAGTGTTAGCTGGAATTTTAGTCTGTTGGAACTTACATTGTCATTCTTCAGTGCTTTGAGCAGATCTGAGGATCAGCTGACAAAGATCAAATCAAGAATAAAGCACAAGTACACTGAGGTAGGACTTTTCCAAAACTGCAAACGTGAACAGCCCTGTTGAAATCGGCATCTTCACACGGAAGCTAAATACTTCAAACGCTGTATATGTGCATTGGAACAGGAGAATCTTGGTTGTGTGCTTCTTTTTACTTGCTTAGGATCAATGGGAGTTCATGAGTCTGTGCCTTGCAATCTTCCAGCATCCAGACGACTAGAAGGCTCACTTATCTCCTCACATATCGACCTCATTTCTCTTCTTTATTCTGAAAACACACTAGGTACTGAGTGCCTCTGAATCTTCGTTTCAGCTCTTCGTGTCCTGTTCCCTTTCTTTCAATTCTTCCTTTTCTATGTCTACTGCGTGGCTATAACCAGCACAGCAGAGAGCTACCGGGATTGCGACAACGACTCTTACCATGCAGCATTCTCTCAGTAGCTCAGCTCACCTGCAGCACCAGAGGACTAGGTGGAGTCATAGTATGTCATTTTGACATTACCAAAATCCTTGGCCCTTCTGCTTTGTTTGAGTGGATTTCTAGTTTTGAGGGAAAACAGTTACCAAGCCATGAGGCCACTTGAGAAGCAGCCTGAGAAGCAAGCATTGCCAGGAACCAGCTTGACATCTATATACATGGCTTCTTTTCTGTGGCGCCAGTCATAGTAAAATCTTTAGGCGGCTGTCCTCTGCTGAACTGTGACTGAAACTTTCTGAATGCCTGACTTGCCGGAACATGGGATGGGTAGACGATGGCCGCTACTGAAGTCACTGTGGTGTGGGGCCATTTGCTACACAGGATAGCGCAGCGCTCTGCCCATCCAGCAAGTTCCTATCTCTGTTCCTGAACTTCTCAGGGGGCTCATTTTGGTAGCTGCCAATTCAAATGTAAAATTTCTAGTCTTTCAAAATATCTCATAATACATACTAACTTTTAAAATGTCTGTCTGATAAACTATATGAAACTATACTTTTCTATTATAGAAACTCAGATGTCTATTATCTGTAAGTCCCGCCTCCATACACATTTTTGTACTGTTTCCTCATGATCTTGGTTACTATTGGCTAGGGTCATGAATCATGTATGTGGAAACCACAAGGTCGCAATCCTACACAAAAACCTGCAGGTAACTAAGGAATACTGAGAGAAGGAGAAAGTCTTCCCCAAGGAAGAGCAGACCAAATGGTTAGCCCTAAAAAGAAACACACAAGTAACACATAGACCATGTAGGTTATATTTAGGAATATATATTCATATACATATATCCATATAACAACAATGAATGAAAACAGAGGCCATGAATTTGAAAGAGAGCAAGGAAGGCTAAATGGAACTCTAGATGACATGCTTGTTCTTGGGCAGGACCTTGCTGCTACCAGCAGGTTCAAAACCCAGCAGCGCAGGGTCTCCTGGTGCAATTTCAAGTGTTAGAAAAGACTTGAAGCTGAGCTTCAGGCTGTCATGGCCAGGCTAGTGAGGGCTCATTCTCACACCAGCGGAAGCCAGCCGCATCTCATCCCACAGTGAGAAGTGTTTGCTATCTTGTCCCTAACTTTTATGTCTCTGTCTGGCGCTGTACGTTCATTTCTCCTGGACGCCAGGGCTGTCGGAGTCCTGTCATGGTTCTTAGCCGAGGCTGACGGGATCAGCACACATCCCAGTGGGAAATTAGCCCATACAGCGGGCTCCACTTTCCCTTTCCTGATTTTCCACATGTCCCTCAATTTGGCTTTGCAGCTATCTAATATCTTTGGGCTATTAATTCCTTTTAGCATAGCCCAACCACTGTTTACTGCTCCTGCTGGGAAGTTTGGTCTAAATGCTACCTATCCCAAGAAATCCTGTTTTATTAGCTAACGTGGAGTCAGTCACCTCAAAAAATACTGCAGAAGGTCATCTGATAACTGAGTGTGCTGAGTCCAAAATCATAACTTCTATGAAATCACTCCCATAGTAGAGGAATAATCAATATTTTTTGGTTTGGTTTTGACTTTTTAAAGACAGGGTCTTATGTAGTTCAGGATGGTCTCAAACTCACATGGAGTTTAGGATGGCCTTGAACTCCGATTCTTCTGCTCCCACCTCCCAAGTCCTGGGATTATAGGTGTGCATTAGCCAGGTAGGAATCAATAGTTTTAAGGTGAAGTAGCAAAGAGCTGTCAATCTACTCAATTTATCTCTTGCTGAGGGAGAATTGTTCAGACAGTGACTCCACTGTGCCAGTAAAGTCTCCCTGAATCAAAGGACTGAGTCAGCGATTGGCTGATCAGGGATTAGCGGAGAGAAGTTGGAGGACTGAGGGGGTCTGCTGGAGAGGGGTAGGAAGAGACAAGAGGGATTTCTGAGGGGATTTCCAGGACTGATGGATCTGGAAAATGTGGAGACAGGGCCAATCAATCGACTGACTCTCCACTGTTCCTAGGATTTATCAGGTCTTTATCTCAATTTCTGACTCCCGAGTTTTACTATACCAGAACAATTTAGGAAATCGTTTCAGTCACTAGTAAACTGGTCACAGTAGAACACGCAAACCCTATCTGGAAGAAACAGATACTTTCTACAGAGAAGGTCGAATCTGCAAGACCACTGTTTCAGAGTGGTTCTGCTCAGCACTATGGAGCGCTAGCTGCCATGCCAGAGGAGAGTCAAACAAGTCCCATGGAAAGGTGCATAGAGCACTGGAATATTTTCCCAGCATTTTCTGGATTCACTAATCCTGGTGTTACACCAAACACCAACCTGAAGGTTAGTTACTAAACCAGAAGGGAAGAGATATTTTAAACATGTCAGGAAATTGTACCTGTAGGGATGATGTGACTACCAGTAATAAAAATGAGATGTCTAGTATAATACTGAACAACATTAGCTAGAATTTAACTTTCGGGTACCGCAAATTTAAAAAAATGGAGGAAATAGATTTGTAGAGATGCTCAGCAGATAGGATCATGGGTGACTCTTTCAGAAGACCCAGATTCGGTGCCAAGAATCCACATGGGGGCTCACAGTCATCAGTAACTCCAGCTCCAGGAGATCTGGTACCCTCTTAGGACCTCAGTAGGCACTGCATTCACATGGTACACAAACATGCACAAAACTCACTTATACACATAAAGATAAGTAAATGTTTTTAAAAATGAAGGCAACAAATCACTGAATCTGACAGTATGGCTTTAAAGGAGATGTTGAGAGACAAAAACCTTACTTCTTGTGGCGGGTGATGCAGCTGGTGTTATCTAAATCAGGGAGATGAACAATTCATCATAACGACTTGGGAAGTTTTTTATGAACTCCATTCCAGTCATACTTTATAGGAATTACAGCTCAACAGGATTATTCTCCCAATTTTCAATTATGGGATGTAAGTGTTTAAAATTAGTTAACTCCTGGTTGTATTTACACTATCATCTTTACCTTTGATGGTTTTGAGCCACTCAGAGCTGGCCCTCAGCTAAGGTATGTTCATGGCAGGGGTGTTTATTTATTCAATGAATCAGGTTTCTCAGTTTTGTGTCCATGTCTCAGATGTGTCCACTTCTCCAACTTCTACTCTTTCCAAACCATCCTGAAAATCATGCATTTCTCCTGCCATGCCCTCTACGAACATGGGCCAATTTGGCTAGGGTTCCTTCACCTGGCTTTCAAGGTTTCGGTATTATCTGGTCCTAATCTACCTACTCCACGTCAGCTTCCACTACCTTTCAAAGAACCCCCACTCCGCGTCATTCCGTCACAGTGCCCGGCTGCTGCTCACTGTGGGGTTTTGGTTCCCTCCAAGGTTCCGTGTTCCTTTCCTTCTTACCAGATCATACAGAACTTGGTCCCTTAGATACAAGCGACCACACACTATCATGTCTTCTCTGACTTGTGTTTCTTATTCCTTTCTTAAAATTTAATTTTACTCAAGAGTCAGGATGCAAAAGTCCATAGTGCATTCTACAGTGTCTTCATTTACCCAGTGTCCTAGAGATGCTAAGCTAGCAATCTTCTCATATGCCACACGCCGTGCCCAACCACACCAGTCACACACCCCGTGTCCAGCCACACGCCGTGCCCAGCCACACACGCCGTGCCCAGCCACACACACTTGTATCTAGCCACACATGCGTGTATCTTGCCACATACACTGTTTCTAGCCATACACACTTGTGTCTAGCCACACTTGCTTGTGTCCAGCCACACACACTATGCCCGGAGAAGACTTTTTAAACATTTCAAAGTTATGTCAATGCTGAGTAAGGTTTGTTTCACTGAAAGTGCTGGGTGTGACCAGCAAATATGAATTTCGGTCAGGACTCTGCCACTTACTACCCATGTAGTAATCTGCATGCCAATTATACTCAAGTGTGACATAGAGGGCTAGCTTCATATGGTCACTGTATGAACGGAACAAGAGCTCAGCAAGGGCTGCACACTTAGCACAGTGGATGGTCGGAAGTGTTGGCTTTTATAATCAAACTTCCCTAGCTGATAATCTTTCAAAGATCTTTTTAAAAAGTTTA
The DNA here is from genome assembly GCA_004026605.1 of Ondatra zibethicus. Taxonomy (NCBI): domain Eukaryota; kingdom Metazoa; phylum Chordata; class Mammalia; order Rodentia; family Cricetidae; genus Ondatra; species Ondatra zibethicus. The sequence continues at coordinate 1,398 of PVIU01008874.1, read as the reverse complement.
TGGCGAAGCAGTGCTTGACGTCTTAACCTGCCACACACAGAGCTCTTCCTAGATCTGAACATGCATAGTATACAATGAGATGTTCTGGAAGCGTCCAACATCAGATTCCAAAGATTTATTTGAAAGGGAATAGTAAATAGATGAGTACTATTTTAAAACATTGATCATTTTGAAATAATTTTCACAGATGAGTTAAATAAATTATTAAAGTTAATATTACTGAGGCTGGGGATATAGCTCAATGGTAGAACAGTTGCCTAGTATGCATGAGGCCCTGGGTTTAATCCCCAGTAGTGCACACACAGGAAATTAGCAATACCTATTTGTTTTAACTTTTTCAAGCATGAATACTTCAAAACTTAGTTACATGTGAGTCTCATGACACTTTTTTTTGACTTTATTATTGTAGATGGATAAAGCAGAAGACAATGAGTTTCTTCTGTAGGCTCTGAAAGAGCTAATGTGTCTCCCCAGGGTGCTCCTGGGAGTCCTCAATCACACGAGAACACAAAGCAAAACATGTCACGCCCTGCTAATCACGCTGTTAAGGACGTCTCCCTGGTGCAGAGTCATCACTGATGAGAGTAAAGCACTCAGGGACTTTGGGTAAATTTCAAACACCCATTCAGGGCATCTTCTCATCCCTGCCAAGTTTGTCATGATCTAATCTAGGAGCAATTTAATGCATGGCATTTCTGTCACAATTCAGGAATGTACTCAACTGGCACAAATACATTTATTTATTCACAGAGCTGGGGAAAGGGTGGTCTCTGTTCACTAATGTGCTGAACTAATGGACTATCTCCTTGGCCAGGGGTAAGGTCAACAGTGATGAGAAAAGAACATTAGACAATATTAAATACTCAAGGAGTTAATTATATGGTTTGCTTAAACTTGGAGACACACAGATACTGCTGTAGTTTATTCTGGTCCTCTGAACTGTGTATCTTCTAAATTTTCACTTATTCCATGGCAACAGTAAATTGCTATAGAAAAATCTAAATTATAAAATAAATAATAATAATAATAATAATTAATAATAATAATAATGTAGAAAGCCAGGCATGGTGTCACACACCTTCAATCGCAGCACTGGAGGTTCTCTGTGAGTTCAAGGCCAGCAGTCTGCTCTACAGAGCAAGTTCCAGGACAGGCAGGGCTATTTTATGGAGAAACTCTGTTTAGAAAAACCTAGGTAGTAGGTGCCCCTCAATGGAAGAATGGATCAAGAAAGTGTGGATTATATACTCATTAGAATACTACTCAGCGGTAAAAAACAATGACATCTTGAATTTTGCATGCAAATGGATGGAAATAGAAAACGCTATCCTGAGTGAGGTAACCCAAACCCAGAGAGATGATTATGGTATGTACTCACTCATTAGTGGACCCTAGCTA
>PVIU01008873.1:34320-80138 GCA_004026605.1 Ondatra zibethicus | reverse complement strand
GCCTCCCAAGTGCTGGGATTAAAGGCGTGCACCACCACCGCCCGGCCCTAGTTTCTTCTTGAGGTCCCGTTTTTAACTACTGTGTTCTTCCAAGCTCCTTCCATCCATCCCTTTGTTCTCCAGGGCCTTAAGGTCATCGACCTGCAGATGCACGATTACCTCCGAATTCTAGAAAACGCCATCCAGTTTGGATTTCCAGTGCTGCTTCAGAATGTGCAGGAGTATCTGGACCCCACACTCAACCCAGTGCTCAACAAATCTGTAGCTCGAATTGGTAAGAGCCTAGGCTTGTTGTGGGGTGGTTCTAGAGACTAGCCAAGTAGGGGACTAGGGTGGAAAGGGAGGCTCTTGGTCTGCGTCCCTATGGGTTAGGCCCCAGTGAAGCCTTAAGGCAGGTTGAGTCACTGACCTGTATGCCAATGGGGAATGTGTCAGCCCTTACCTGACCATCTAAGGTTCTTGCCCTGGACTGTTCTGTGGATGCAGGTGGTCGGCTGTTGATGCGCATTGGTGACAAGGAGGTGGAATACAATCCTAATTTCCGTTTCTATCTCACCACCAAGCTCTCCAATCCCCACTACAGCCCAGAGACCTCAGCTAAGACCACCATTGTCAACTTCGCTGTTAAGGAACAGGTAAGTAAGGGCTGGGGCTGGGATGAAGCTAGCTAGGCTGCAGTGTGTAAGAAATACAAGGGGAGAGCCAAGCTTGAGCTGGGCAATGGAGAAGAGGGTCTTGGGCCATCTAAAAGGGTGTCAGGTGTAGAGGCCACAGGCATAGGACCCTCACTCTGTGTCTTGGCCTTCTCAGGGCCTGGAAGCCCAACTGCTGGGCATTGTGGTTCGGAAGGAGCATCCCGAGCTGGAGGAGCAGAAGGATTCGCTGGTCATCAACATTGCCGCCGGGAAGAGAAAGCTCAAAGAGCTGGAGGATGAGATCCTCCGGTGAGAATGCGTCCTCATCCCCACGCCACCCCAACCCCACCCACCGTGTCTGCTCCCAGGAGACATCCAGCCAGTCTCCCCATAGGCACAACTGGCACCCTGTGGAGCCAACAGGAGTCCCTTCCCTCTGATCGTCCAAACACCTTACCCCAGGCGTCTCCTGGCTTCCTCCTAGTTTGTTGAATGAGGCCACGGGTTCTCTACTAGATGATGTGCAGCTGGTGAGCACCCTCCAGACATCCAAGATAACAGCCACTGAGGTCACCGAGCAACTAGAGACCAGCGAGACCACAGAGATCAACATTGACTTGGCCAGAGAGGTGAGCTTCTGTCCCCTCCGAGAAGCAACTTAGATCACATTGACTGACCTGAGACCCCTTTCTTCCTGACTTCTTGTTTGTGCCTGCCCCTCTGTGGCCCTGACTCTTACTGACCCCTCCAGGCTTACCGTCCGTGCGCCCAGCGGGCTGCAGTGCTGTTCTTCGTGCTCAATGATATGGGCCGCATTGACCCCATGTACCAGTTCTCGCTGGATGCCTACATCAGCCTCTTTATCCTCAGCATTGACAAGAGCCATCGTAGCAATAAGCTGGAGGACCGCATCGAATATCTGAATGACTACCACACCTATGCTGTCTACAGGTCTGAGGACATGCCCAAGGCAGGGGAATCAAGTGGCTGAAACGTCCCTGGTTTCGTGTGACATAGTGTGACTCTAGTGGAGGTGTTAAATACAAATCTGGGGTGTGTGTGTGTAAATTGCTTTCTGTGCAAGCACGAAGGCTTGAATTCAGATCCCAAGAACCCACATCAAAAGTTGGATATGCACGCCTTTAATCCCAGCACTTGGGAGGCAGAGGCAGGCAGATCTCTGTGAGTTTGAGGCCAGCCTGGTCTACAAGAGCTAGTTCCAGGACAGGCTCCAAAGCTACAGAGAAACCTTGTCTTGACAACCCCCCCCCCAAGTTGGATACAATGGTGTGTGCCTGTAATCCCAGCACTGTGGAAGAAAGACAAGATCCCTGAAACTTTTCCGGAAGCAGCTCTAACTGAATTGGTGAGAGGTCTTGCCTCAAAACCGAAGTGGAGAGCAATTGAAGAAAGCCATTCACCCTCTGTTTCTGCATATGCATTATGCATACATGTTGCCCAGCCACCCACATGTGAGCATACAGACACACACAGACAGACACACAGACACAGACCAGGATTCAGGTCTGGGGTAGGGTCTGAGACTCTGCATCTCTAGTAAGCTTCCAGGTCCTGATCCATGAAATTTCTTTTGTTTGATTTTTTTTTAAAGTTTACCTTCATTTATTAATTACTTTGTAGTGGGGTGGCATGCACACGTTACAGCACGTATGTGCCATGGCAAGCTTGTGATGATCAGAGTCCATTCTCTCCTTCCCGCTTATGGGCCCCAGGGATCAAATTTGAGCCTCCGGGCTTGGCAGCAAGCTCCCTTACCTGCTGAGTCATCATGCCAGCCTTTGGCTCACATGTTGAGCAGCAAAGCACCCGACTTGTCTACCTGGACTTGCCTACAGCCCCTCGAGTTCCACTTGCTTCAGATCAGACTTATGTCCTGCCCACTTCACCGGGGTCCTCATCACGGAATGGCGTCCCCACCAGCCCTGTCACTCATGTCAGCAGCTGGGAGTCACTCTTTATTCTCCTAGCTACAGTCAGCTCTGGGCTCTGCTCCCTCCCCTGCTCTCCTGACTGCTGCAGCTGGGCCTTGGTGCACAGTTTCACGCGGATTGCACAGCATTTCCCTCTCAGGTTACCCTGCCGCTGTGTCCCTCCTGGTCTGTTCTCCAGGTGATCTTGTTCCCAGCTTAACCTCTTCAGTGGTCGTCATCTCCTGAGGGATCCCCAAAGCCCTCTGTGACCTGCCCCCGGTTCATGCCCGCTGCTTAAGCAGCACTGTTGACTTTCACCCCATGCCCCCTTCCCCTGGAATTCCTGATGCTGTAGTTGTCCCTGGAACGCTCAATTCCTCGAGCTCCCATGCCTTTGGGTAGTCCCCACACACCTCAAGGCACCTGCTCTTAGGAACTTTCTTTTTTCTTTTTAAATGATTTGTTTATTTATTTATTTAATATACATTGGTGTTTTGCCTGCATCTGTTTCTGTGTGAAGGTGTCAGATCCCCTGGGATTAGACCATTGTGAGCTGCCACGTGGGTGCTGGGAATTGAACCTGGGTCCTCTGAAAGGGCAGCAAGAGTTCTTAACCACCGAGCCATCTCTCCAGATCCTCCCCGATCTTTCTAAGAGCATCAGGCCCAGCTGGACAGCACGCCTTACATTCCCTGGATACCACTCCCACCTCTGTGTAGGATTCACAGTGGCCTATCCTGACCATGTCCTTCCTGGGTGTGTGTGTGTGTGTGTGTGTGTGTGTGTGTGTGTGTGTGTGCAGGATTCACAGTGGCCTCACCACGTCCTTCCTGCCAGGGGAAGGGGGGGACGGGACACCACTTCCTCAGGGACAGAGACTACAGCTTACTTATCTGTGTCTTCAGGACTGCAGAGTGCCCAGCAAGACAGTGAGGGAATAATTGATGTTTTGTTTGTTTAATGAACTGAATGCCTGGTTATGGGTGAACTCCAGGAAAACTATGTCAATCCCTTGAGGTCCCCGAGTCCTTGGTTGTTTCCGTGAGGTTTGGTTTAGAAGCTGACTACACTCCTTGTTTGGAAGGCTCTGGGTGTGACCGTTACACGATGAGTACCTGTGCTGGGCACCTCACCCCACGCCTTCCCCTCCACCTTCCCTGCCCTTTCCTCCTAGGTACACCTGCCGGACCCTTTTCGAGCGCCACAAGCTACTGTTCAGCTTTCACATGTGCGCCAAAATCCTGGAGACGTCTGGCAAACTCAACATGGACGAGTACAACTTCTTCCTGCGTGGCGGTGTGGTGAGTTAGCCTCAAAGGTTAGCTGAGTGATTTGAAGAAAAAAGCATGCTAAGACCAGGTGTACAGTTAGCAGCCGGGAGTGTGGGGCTGGCTTGCTGTGTGATTTCTGATATTAGTACAAGCTGGTCAGTGACCTGTGATCCAGGCATACTTAGCTCTCTCACCAAAAAAAAAAAAAGAAAGAAAAAGAAAAAGAGAAATTAAGTAAATAAAAAGTCAAGTGAGAGCCGGGCGGTGGTGGCGCACGCCTTTAATCCCAGCACTCGGGAGGCAGAGGCAGGCAGATCTTTGTGAGTTCCAGGCCAGCCTGGTCTACAAGAGCTAGTTCCAGGACAGGCTCCAAAGCCACAGAGAAACCCTGTCTCGAAAAACAAAACAAAAAAAAACAAAAAAAAAAAAAAGAAGAAGAAGAAGAAAAGAAAAAAGAAACCCTGTCTTGAAAAACAAAACAAACAAAACCAAGTCAGGTGAGCCGGCTACATGTACTTGTAACCCCAGCATGGGGTCCTGGGAGCTTGCTGCCCAGCTATCCTAGCCTGATAGACAGGCTTCCCCTCAGTGAGAGATTCTCTCAAGGGAATAAGCCCACTTTCGTTCTCTGGCCTCCACATGCTTGCACGCTCGGGCATGCACCACAGACACACAAACCACACACATACATATGCACACACACCAAAGAAAAAGTTCCAAATTTTCATGTAAAAGAATGAATATATGAGTGGAATGGAGCTATTTTTGCCACTAAACCACCAGAGGGCACCAGCTTCTTAAACTTCAACTGTTGTGGGCTCTGTAACCCCCACACCCTCTGATTCCTCAGTAAAAGTGGCTTCGCATCCATCTTGGATTCCTGTATCTGTCTCTTCATTCAGCATTTACTGTTTCACACAAGACCAACACTGAACACACACACAGAAGACCAACACTGGAGACACACACACACCAAGACCAACACTGGTCATACACACACACATACAAGACCAACACTGGTCACACACACACACACACACAAAGAGGTGGGAGGAGATAACTTAAAATATCATGTTTTATTTTTAATCAAAACATAGTAATTATACAGTTTTATTGGGTATAGTGACTTAATTTTTTATTTTTAAAAAAGTGAAGGCTCTTTTTATAACTCAGGATAACCTAGAACTCACTCTATAGCGCAGGCTGGCCTTGAATTCCTGGTAGTTCTCTTGCCTCAGCTGGGGTGCTTTGGTAACAGGCATCATGCATACATATGCATACATATATTTTAATACATACATATATGTGTGTGTGCAATGATAAGATTAGGGTAGCTGGCATATCCATTACAACAAATACTTGTTGTTTTGTTTTAAGAATGTTTTTAAAAAGTAACTCTTTTGTTGTTTTTATTTTTTTCTTTGTTGGTTTTTCAAGACAGGTTTTCTCTATGTAACAGTCCTGGCTGTCCTGGAACTCACTTTGTAGACCAGTTTAGCCTCACACTCTCTGAGATCCACCTGCCTCTGCCTCCTGAGTGCTGGGATTAAAGGCATGTGCCACCACCTGGCTGTTTCTATTTTTTTCAAGACAGGATTTCTCTGTGTGGCCCTGGCTATCCTGGAATTCTCTATGTACAGCAGGCTGGCCTAGAACTCAGATATCCACCTGCCTTTGCAGACGCCACCATGCCCAGCTCAGTAACACTTCTTTTGAGGGTTCCAACCTTCTCTGTTTTCTCTCTCCTTTCCCCAAGGTTCTGGATCGGGAAGGCCAGATGGACAACCCATGTACTAGCTGGCTAGCAGATGCCTACTGGGATAACATCACAGAGCTGGACAAACTGACCAACTTCCATGGCCTCATGAACTCCTTTGAGCAGTACCCTCGGGACTGGTACCTGTGGTACACCAACTCAGCCCCTGAGAAGGCCATGCTGCCAGGTGCCCAGCCTCCAGCCTGCCTGCCCCTCCCAGCAACCCTCCACAAACATAGCCCCTGAACATTTCCCTTTGCTCAGACTTTTTCCAGCCTCTCTTCCAGGGCACTTGTCTCCTTGTCTCCAGGTGAGTGGGAAAACGCCTGCAGTGAGATGCAGCGGATGCTGATCGTCCGCTCCCTGCGCCAGGACCGAGTGGCATTCTGTGTTACTTCATTCATCGTCTCCAACCTTGGCTCTCGATTCATTGAACCGCCCGTGCTAAACATGAAACTGGTCAGTGGCTCTGCCTTCTTGCCCTCCCTGCTGTGGTGTCTCGTCCCCTCTTTTGGTTCTGAGACCATCCTTGTACTTCTAGGTGATGGAGGATTCTACCCCACGATCCCCACTGGTATTCATCCTGTCTCCTGGTGTGGACCCCACCAGCGCTCTGCTTCAACTGGCAGAACACACAGGCATGGCCCAGCGCTTCCATGCCCTGTCCTTGGGCCAGGGTCAGGCCCCCATTGCTGCTCGTCTCCTACGAGATGGTGTGATGCAGGGTTAGTACCAGTTCACCACCAAAAACAGTGAGGGTAGGAACTCACATAGGGGAGGAACCTGGAGGCAGGAGTGATGCAGAGGCCAGGAAGGGGCACTGCTTACTGGCTTGCTCCTCCTGGCTTGCTCAACCTGCTTTCTTACAGAACTCAGGACCATCTGCCCAGGGGTGGTCCCACCTACAATGGGCTGGGCCTTCCCCCAAAAATCACTAATTAAGAAAATTCTTGCCTGGGCGGTGGTGACGCATGCACGCCTTTAATCCCAGCACTTAGGAGGCAGAAGCAGGTGGATCTCTGAGTTTGAAGCCAGCCTGGTCTACAGAGGGAGTTCTAGGACATCTAGGGCTGTTATACAGAGAAACCCTGTCTTGAACCCCTCTCCCCCCCAAAATGTTCTCCAGGCTTCCCAGCATCCTGACCATAGTTTTTCAACAGAGGTTCCCTCCTCTCTGATGACTCTAGCTTGTGTCGAGTTGACATAAAACTAGCCAGTAGTACAGTATCCATCTCCTTTCATGGCCACTCCTCAGCCCCAGTCCTTTTCCTCAGAACTGCCGACCTCGACCCCACTACTGTGACTGCAGTTGAGCTTCTCCAGAAGCCCCAGACAGAAGAACATTTGACACCACCGCCACTGCCGCCGAGCGTAGTGTGTGGGTCAGAAAGCTTGGGGAACTATTCCTGTTGATGCTGGCACCTCCTTGCAGGGCACTGGGTGTTCCTGGCAAACTGCCACCTGTCCCTGTCGTGGATGCCTAATCTGGACAAGCTGGTGGAGCAGCTGCAGGTGGAGGACCCCCACCCTTCCTTCCGCCTCTGGCTCAGCTCTAGTCCTCACCCAGACTTCCCAATCTCCATCCTGCAGGCCAGCATCAAGATGACCACAGAGCCACCAAAGGTATGGTGGCCGCGGGGAGCCAGCGTCGCCTGTGGCGTCAGCTCAGCTTGCCTTTATTCTCATTGGCACCAAAGAGAGGCCCAAGCCTTACCAACAACACACTTTCCTTTGACCCTGGTTGTTTTCTAAAAAATCTCCGCCTCTCTTCTGTGTGGCAGACTTCCAGAAAGTAATAACAATAGCGTTTACTGAGCAGTTATCACATGCCAAGCTCTAGTTTAACACCTTTACATTCATTAACTCACTTCACACTCACATGTCAGGTAAGAATTGCTACTCTTGGCAATGGTGGCGCACGCCTTTAATCCCAGCACTCAGGGAGGCAGAGGCAGGTGGATCTCTGTGAGTTCAAGGTCAGCCTGGTCTACAAGAGCTAATTCAGGACAGCCAGAGCTACACAGAGAAACCAAACTAAAGCAAAACAAAAAAATTGCTACTCCAACTTGATGGGGAGGACACCGAGACCCAAAGTGTAAGTTAGTGCCTGGAGCCACACTCTGGGTGTGAGCCCCACAGCCATCCTCTCCATCACCCACACTCTGCCTCCTGCTGTAGCTTCCTCTTCTCGAGTCCCTGCCTTCCAGAGTCTCAGCCTCATTCTCCCTCCTTCCTTCCAGCTCTCTTGAGAACTTCCTCTCTAATTTCACAAGTTCACTGCTGAATCCAATGATATTAAATCCAAATGTCCTGTTACGACATTTCCACGTCCACAGACCCTCATGGAAGCTATTTGGAAGGGTGTGTTTGCTGTGGTCCTGTGATACCACTTAGGGCCTTGCTGTACCATTCGGCTACTGAGATACATACCCAGCTGTTGGTTGTTTGAAGCTAGGTTTTGCTGTGTAGTCCTGGCTGGCCTCAAACTTGCTATCCTCTTGCCTCAGACTCCTAGATGCTGGGATTACAGGTGGGTGATACTGCTATGCCTGGCAGTAAAAAGAAAAGGGTTGTTTAAAAATTTAAAATGAAAAATCCACACGTAGAGACCACTCTGTAGTATATACTCAACAAATAAATCTTATTTTTTCCTCATCCTGTCCTTTCTGACCACCCTGGGCCAGCTGTCCCGCACCACTCTCCCCTTCCTGGCTTTCCAGGCCCAGCCCTTCCTACTCTCCCTCTTCTTCCAACACATCTTTTATATATCTTTTAAAGTTTTTTTTTTTTTTTTCTGAGACAGGGGTTTCTCTTTCTAGCCCTGACTGTCCTGGAACTCATTCTGTATATCAGGCTTTCCTCGAACCCAGAGATCTGCCTGCCTCTGCCTCCTAAATGCTGGGATTAAAGGCTTGCACCACCACCACCCTGCTGACACATCCTTTATTAATTCTATGTTTCTTTCTGTTCTTTATATCTCAAGATTTAGTGTTTAGTCTAACTTTTCTCATTCTACAGTCCTCTTTACACTTGATAGAGAACTTGTCCTTTTCACAGTTTCACTTCCAGCCCCCATCCCTGGCTACGGTATCAGCCCCCATCCCTGGCTACAGTACCAGCCCCCGTTCCTGGCTACAGTATCAGCCCCCATCCCTGGCTACGATATCAGCCCCCATCCCTGGCTACAGTACCAGCCCCCATCCCTGGCTACTGTATCAGCCCCCATCCCTGGCTACAGTACCAGCCCCCATCCCTGGCTACCGTATCAGCCCCATCCCTGGCTACAGTACTGACCTCAGTACAGAGCTTAACTGCCATGTGATGATGAAGCATTCCTTCCTGGGGCACCAGCATCATCCTACATCCCTAAAACAAGGATGCTGGCTTCTTCATCATTCATTAGATTCTCATTCCACCTTTGCCTCTGGCAACACTTTTTTTTGTAAATGTGTTTACTGTTAGAACAGTGACCTAGCATCTGTGAGGCCTTGGATTCCACCCCTAGCCCAGAGAAGAAAAATAAAGTTGACTTTTTGTTTTAAAATGAGAGTCAGCCAGGTGGTAGTGCACACCTTAATCCCAGCACTTGGGAGACAGAGGTAGGCGGATCTCTGTGAGTTGGAGGCCAGCCTAATCTACAGAGGAGCAGGACAGCCAGGGCTGTTACACAAAGAAACTCTATCTTGAAAAACAAACAAACAAAAAGATAATGACAGTGCAAACATCCAGTTTTTAACTCCCACTGTGTGGGTTGTAGTATTGAACTCAGGTCATCAGTTTGGTGCCAAGCACCTCTACCCACTGAACCATCTCTTCAGACCGTTTTCTTTGAAAACTCATTTCTTGGGCCAGCGTCAGTGGCTCAGCCTATGAGAGGTTTAAAGAAACCCTCCGTGCTGCAGATGCGGGTCCTCCCCGCCATCTGCTGAACCCAGCGAGAATAGTTCAAGGTTTATTTGTTAGAGCAGGATTTCCTGACACGTGAGATGGCTCAGTGGGAAAGGCATCTGCTGCCAAACCTGCCCATCTAAATGTAATCCCCTGGACCAAAGTGGTGGGTGGAGAAAATCACCTCGCATAAATTATCCTCTGACATCCACACCTCAGACACCCAGGTCTCTGAGAATGACCTTGAATTTCTGGTCTTGATCTTCCTGCCTCCATTTCCCAGTGCTGGGATTACAGGCATGTACTACCAACACCTCACCTGTAATCCTACATTTAGGAAACAGACAAAAGAATTTCTGTAAATTCAAGGTCAGTCTAAGTTACAGAAGATGACTCTGTCTTAGCCAGCGGAGGTGGTACACACCTAAATTCTAGCACTCTGGAGGCAGAGGCAGGTGAATCTCTTGAGTTTGAGGACATTCTGGTCCAGTTTGAGTTCCAGGTTATCCAGGTCTACACAGAGAAACCCTGTCTTGACAAAACCAAATTAATTAATTAATTTTTTGTTGTTGTTGTTTTTGTTTTCTCGAGACAGGGTTTCTCTGTGGCTTTGGAGCCTGTCCTGGAACTAGCTCTTGTAGACCAAGTTGGCCTAGAACTCACAAGATCCGCCTGCTTCTGCCTCCCGAGTGCTGGGATTAAAGGTGTGCGCCACCACCGCCCGGCAATTAATTAATTAATTAAAAGACTCTGTCTTAAAAAACAAAAATAAAAATTGATAAAAAAAAAATAAAACAACAGCCGGGCAGTTGTGGCACATGTCTTTAATCCCAGCACTCGGGAAGCAGAGGCAGGCGGATGGATCTCTGTGAGTTCAAGGCCAGCCTGGTCTATACGAGCTAGTTCCAGGACAGGCTCCAAAGCTACAGAGAAACCCTGTCTCAAAAACCCAATAAATAAATAAAATAAAATAAAATAATAAAACAAGAAGTGAAACTAGGGGATGGAGAGATGACTTGGCATTTGTTGCTCTTGCAGAGGACTTGGGTTCAGTTCCCATTGCCTACAAGGTGGCCCACAACCATCCTAACTCCAGTGCCAGAAGATCTAACACCATTTCTGGCCTCCACAGGCACCAGGCATGCATGTGGTACACATATATACATTCAGGCAAAACATTCCCATATAAAATAAAATAAATCTTTTTTGTTGTTTTTTTGTTTTGGTTTTTCGAGATAGGGTTTCTCTGTAGCTTTGGAGCCTGTCCTAGAATTCACTCTGTAGACCAGGCTGACCTCCAACTCACAGAGATCTGTCTGCCTCTGCCTCCCAGGTGTTAGGATTAAAGGTTTGCAACACCACTGCCCAACCATAAATAAAACTTCTAGAAATGATTCTGCTTTTAAACATTATATATCTATCTCTATTTATTTGCTTAGATATATAGAGATAGAGATGGAGATAGAGAGCAAAACATTAGCCTTTTTGGAAACATTTCTTTAAAGTGTCTTTTCTTAATCTTGCCCCCTTCTCTCCAGACCCACAGCCATTATTTGAATATTGTTTGTAATTTTCTTTCTAATTTTAACACACAATCCTGTGTCACAAATACAGTCATACCATACGATTTCTTTTCCTACGTAATGCAGTGTACTTGACATCCACTCCCTACGTCATACAGTACAGATGCTAATCTTTCCTGTAACATGGTTTTTGGTTTGTCTTTTCTCCTTTAATTCTTTTCTCCTTTTGCCAAGTAGCCCAGGCTGGCTTCAAAGTTATGATCTTTGGTCTCCCACAGTTCCATACATTTCAAAAAAATTCTCATTGAGATTGAGAGTATAGCTCAGTGGTAGAATATTTTCCTGGCTTGAACAAGGCTTTGCGGTTCAATCCCCAGCATTGAAATAAAACAAAACAAATACCAGTGAACACATAATTGTAGGTACACCTTCTGTCTTTATCCATATTTTCTGGCACTTGCAAATTGAATTGGCTCATTCCTCGAGGACATCATGATTGAGAGAATCAAACAGAGAGGCAGGGCTGGGTGCTGTGGCCCCTATCTGTGATCCTTTGAGTTCCAGGTCCACCTAATCTACACAGGAATTCCAGGCCATCCAGAGATATACCCTGAGAACTTGTCTCCAGAAATGGGGAGGGAGTGCCTTAGGACCTAGCCCAGGGGCAGAGTGATTGCCTCACATGTTAAAGCCCAAGGTTCAATGTTCAGGACTATTCCCCCAAATGAATAAATGGTGTGAGGGAGAAGGTAGGATTACCAGTAGCATACACAGTAGATCTCAAAGGTGCCCACCCTGCAAATGAGGGTCTATCTTGGCATGCAGATCAGAGGCTAGTACTCGGCTTCCATCCCTCCTTGAGCCAGGGCCTTTGTGCAAAGCCTCCTCCACAACTGCCCATGATGCTGCTAGTGGCAGACAGAGTTGAGCACCACAAATATCACCCTGTATTGCCCTGTCCTCAGGGTCTGAAGGCCAACATGACACGGCTGTATCAGCTGATGACAGAACCACAGTTTACTCGCTGCTCCAAGCCTGCCAAGTATAAAAAGCTGCTGTTTGCGCTTTGCTTCTTCCATTCTATATTACTTGAACGCAAAAAGTTCTTGCAGTTCGGCTGGAATATCATCTATAGCTTCAACGACTCTGACTTCGAGGTTTGTGCTAACCAGGGGTCTCCCACGACAGCCTTTTCTTCTCATACTTCTTGGCCCATGGCTCTTTTGTGGGAATATTGGCTGCCAGAAAGCTGGTGCTACAGCCTCATCAGAGGAGTTCTTGCCATAACTATATCGGGCTTGGGTTGGGACCACACACAGGTGTCAGAGAACCTGCTGAGCCTCTATCTGGATGAGTATGAGGAGACACCCTGGGATGCACTCAAATACCTCATTGCTGGCGTCAACTATGGTGGCCATGTCACAGATGACTGGGACCGGCGCCTCCTCACCACTTACATCAATGATTACTTCTGTGACCAGAGTCTAACAACGCCCTTCTACCGGTGAGGAAGGGATAAAAGGATATAAACAGATGAGGGGTCAGGATTGGGTGGTTTGTGTGTGTGGTGTGTGTGTGTGTATGGTATGTGTGTGTGTATAGAGACTAGGAGGTTGGGAGAAGATAGAAATTGTGGAATTGGGAGGAAGAGCAAGGGTCATGAGTTAGACAAATGGGAAAGTATTGAGACTGGGGATCGGGCTTGGCATGGACGCCCTTCAAGTCCTGCAATGTGGTAATACTCTGCTGTGGCTGCCCAGGTTGTCCGTACTGGACACTTATTTCATCCCAAAGGATGGGAGTTTGGCCTCCTACAAAGAATATATCAGCTTGCTACCTAGCATGGACCCCCCTGAGGCCTTTGGCCAGCATCCCAATGCTGATGTGGCCTCCCAGATCACTGAGGCCCGGACCCTCTTTGAGACTCTGCTTTCTCTGCAACCCCAGATCACACCCACCAGGATTGGTGGCCAGAGCCGAGAGGAGAAGGTAGGACCAGAGGTTGTCCTGTGGGAGGGAACATGCTGAGGAAGGGCAGGCCAGCACCAAGCTTCTGCCTCCCTAGGTCCTCGAGCTAGCTGCTGACGTGAAGCAGAAGATCCCTGAGATGATTGACTATGAGGGGACCCGAAAGTTGCTGGCTCTTGACCCCTCCCCACTCAATGTGGTCCTCCTGCAGGAGATCCAGAGATACAACAAGCTGATTAGGACCATCTTGTAAGATGGAAGAAACACTGTAGAACATGGGAGGGAAGCCAGGCAGTGGTGGTGCATGCTTTTGATCCCAGCACTGGGAGGTAGAGGCAGATCTCTGTGAGTTTGAGGCCAGCCTGGTCTACAGAGCGAGTTCCAGGACCGGCTCCAAAGCTATACAGAAAACCCTGTCTTGAAAAACAAAATAAAACAAAACAACAACAACAAAAAAGAATATGGGAGGGGAAGGAGAAAGGCCTTAGCGCGTGGGTGGGATGGTTCTCCCAGATCAGCCTTCTTTAATACTCTGCCCACTTCATCCATCCAGGTTCTCCCTGACAGACTTAGAGAAGGGCATCCAGGGCCTCATCGTCATGTCAACAAGCCTGGAAGAGATTTTCAATTGCATCTTTGATGCCCATGTTCCTCCACTCTGGGGAAAGGCAAGCTCCCACCACTGTCAATCCTAACCTTGACCTCGTCACTTCATTCTCAGGGGGCAAATAGCAGCCTTCAGAGAGCCCAGGGTTCGATCTAGACAGGTTCAAGTTGTTGAAATCTGGCACTGCCATTCACTAACGGACTGCAGAACTTATTAACTCACGGATGTGTTTGCATTAACTTCTATTTCAAAGACCCCCCCCCCAGTACTGTGCACGGTACTCAGCAAGTACTTGGTTATTGCAAAGAAAGCACCCTCATCCAAAAACTGAGCTCTGAAATGCTCCGAGTGGCAAACATGATGTTCAAAAGGTTTCAGTTATCAATTTTTGGACTAGGGATCCTCACCCAGTAGTCAATGCAAATATTCCACACGCCCCAAAACACACTGAGAAATCGGAAACCCTTCTGGCCCCATGCATTTTGGGTAAAGGATAATCTGTAGTGATATCATTGTTATTAATGAGTTGTATTAATTGTATACTTTTTTCCTGGGAGTTAACCTTTGCTGTCAGCAGAGGCGGGTACTACACAGTTGTTTCATAGCTGCCCCAGGGTGCTCTGAATGAGGATGTGAAAGCATCATGGGATGGGCAAGCCCACATACTGCCTCCTCTCTCAGGCGTATCCCTCACAAAAGCCTTTGGCTTCATGGACCCGGGACCTGGCTGTGCGTGTGGAGCAGTTTGAGCTATGGGCCAGTCGAGCCCGCCCTCCTGTGATCTTCTGGCTGTCTGGCTTCACTTTCCCCACTGGCTTCCTTACTGCCGTTCTGCAGTCCTCAGCTCGCCAAAACAATGTGAGCAGTGTGTATGATGGGATCTCAGGGAGGGAGGCTAGGAACTAGGAGAAGGATTTGTTCTCCTTGGGGGCCCCTCCCTCATTGCCACCTTCATCCCACAGATTTCAGTGGACTGCCTCTCTTGGGAGTTTATAGTTTCCACTGTGGATGACAGCAACCTGGTGTATCCACCCAAGGTGGGAGTTGTGATGAGTTTGGGCTTCAGAGCAAAAGGTCAGGTGGAGGAGGATAAGAGAAGAAAACCTGGGAAGAGAAGGGCGGAGAGAGGAGTTAGGTTACAAGTACTGATAATTTAGGGTCTAGATTTCCCTCAAATCTGCCTCCATCTCTCCTCAGGACGGTGTCTGGGTTCGGGGTCTGTACCTGGAGGGTGCTGGCTGGGACCGAAAGAACTCTTGTTTAGTGGAGGCAGAGCCCATGCAGCTGGTCTGCCTCATGCCCACTATCCACTTCCGTCCAGCAGAAAGCCGCAAGAAAAGTGCCAAGGGTGGGAAACTGCCCCCTCCCCATCCCTTGTCCAGTCCTCAAATGTACCTGCCTCGATCTTCCAGGCTCCAGAGTCTGACTGTCTTTTCATTTCCCCAGGCATGTATTCCTGTCCCTGCTATTACTATCCCAACCGTGCAGGCAGCGCAGATCGGGCCTCCTTTGTCATAGGCATCGATCTCCGATCTGGAGCCATGACATCTGACCACTGGATTAAGAGGGGCACTGCTCTACTGATGAGCCTGGACAACTGATGAGCGCCCCCTCCTTCTTTCCTGCTTGAGAGGGTCGGGAGCCTTAAGACTTTGTCCTAAAACTGGATCTCAGACTTTATCTTAGCTGAATCCAGTATATAATGGCGCCCTGAAGGTACCTAGTGGTGCTAGCCGTAAAGGTGGAACACTTGTATTGGAGTTCAACACAGTAAAACACGTGCAAACCCAAGCTCCAAGTCTCTCAATGGAATGGTGGTGATTTAGTGTGTGTTGGGGCGGAGGAAACCGGAGGAGGGAAGCTGGGATTTACTCGTGGGAAGGAGCTGCTACAGCAAGAACTGAAAAGAGGGAAGTGGGGGGGGGGGGCTCTAGCAGGAGGGAGGCGTGGCCTTAACTACTCGGCCTATAGGGGGTGTGACTAAATTTCGGGGGAAGGGCTTGAGCAGGCGGGGTGGAGCTTGCTTCGGAAGGGCGCGGGATCCAAATGGAATAGAGATTTGTCAAGTAAGGATTCGGGATGAGCTGTGTACATTGCACCCTAAGCCTTGCAATCATGACTCGGAATCATCGCCTGATACCAGAAATGAGGCGCGCAGGACTGAGGGCGGGGCGGAGCAGAAGAGGGACTTCAGCGCAAAGGGGCGGGACCACGACTCGGGGGCGGGGCTGGGGAAGGGGGGGCAGGTGCGGGTGTTTGTGTTGGAAAATCAAACTGCGCCACGGGGTGGAGCGGCCCCCCCAGTCCCTGTCTGGGAGAGGGGGGGGCCGCTCGACCCCCGGGAGGCCTTGCGGATCCTGAATATCTGAGACCCTCAGAATAAGGTAATCGGGAGTCGCGGGGGCTTTTGGAAGAGGAAAGCCATCTCCGTGCAAGGGGGCGGAACGTCAGACTCTGGAGGGATCTGGCTAGGGATGGGCATTTGGGTCTTGTAAAAAGCAATGGCAATGTTGGGGCGCAGGAATCCAGGTCCCCAGAAGTGAAAAAGGCAAAGGTAGCGGAAAAACTGGTCTTGGTTCCAAAGGTCAAGAGTACCTGAAAGTACTCCCAGCCCCGTTGGGATGGGGACATACGTTAGGGCGGGGCTCAACGATCTTGAAGAACAAGACTACAGGGCAGTTTGCAGTTAAGTCTAGGGTTAGGCGATGGCCCATGGAGATCATATGCGATCAGGCATAGTGAGCCTTTAGTCACAGGGCTACTTGAAGGCTCCTTCCAGTTCTTACCCCTGGTGAGATGTGTGTGTATTTTCAACCTTCACCATCCCATTAGGAGCGGTAGCTTTCCCCAGCTCACCCGACTCCACCATACCTTCTGCGCTCGGCCTCGCCTAGTTCGTTCCCCTAGTCCCTGGCACGATACCATTTTTCCGTCTTCAGTCCCCTAGCCTTCGCTGGGCTTTGGCCCTTTCTCCATACTGAACCTTTCCCACGTAGCCACGAGATGGCGAAGATGAGACGCCCACCAGGCTTGCGGGTGGGGGTGGGGGGAGGATGTAGCCATGACCCAGCGTGTAAGGAAGGCGGGCTGGGGATTCTTGTTTGATTTCCTGTCATCCGTCTGGCACCCACCCCCACCTCTGTTCCAGGAAATTGTAAGCACATGGGTAAAGGGCAGAAGCTGGGGACAGGGCTAGAATATCAGTCTAAGCTTTTTTGGCCTAGAATAAACAGTGGTGAAGGGGCACGCGGGTTGGTTCCTAAGATGCAGATTCGTTCCGGCCTTTTGTGTCTTGGGGTCGGGGCTGGAGTGTGAGGAAGGTCGAAGGAAGAACACCTAGTTCCGGGGGATGAGAATCCCGAGAGAAAGAAAGAGACGCAAGGAGCTGAAATGCTATAGAAGTGACTCCGTAGTCGTCGGGAGTAAGGCAGGACCCAGAAGCTAGCTCTGGTCGGATCTCGGTCGCTTGCCTGGGTTGTTTGCTCAGTTGCCGGAGTAACAGGCCAACCAGCGTCCCGCGCCAGATTCCCAAACTCTCCCTCTACTGTCCAATCCGCTGTGGCGGACGTCGTCTACGTCATGGCACTAGTGACCAATGGGGAGCTGGCACTATCGAGAGCCTGAAAGAGGGAGAGAGAGGAGGTGGAGGGGGGGTAGGGAGGCGGTGGCTACCCAGGATCTGCACGTGCACTCCCACACGCCTCGCTCCCTGTACGCCCTCTTTCACCGCACGCGCCCAGGCAGTCTCTTGCGCCTGCGCGGCGAATCGTCCCCCCCCCACCCACCTCCCCCTTGCCTTAGGTCTTCAGTCTTGTGTTTGCAAACTAGTCCAGGGCTGCGTTTCTCAACCCCTGCGGGCCCAAACGTCTGGGTGGATTTGCGCTCTTTAGCCGGGTGTCGACTGTTTATGTCAGTCTCTGGTGGGAAGGATGGCTACCTGTGTTCCCAATCGCCATCCTCAGCTGGCGCCCCAAAGTTCCCAGGTGGGCAGGGCGGAGCTGTGGTTTCCGGCCCCCTAGGCTCAATCGCGGCTTTCCCGAGCTCTAGTTTAGGTTGTTTCCACAAAAGAAAAGGAGTGGGTACAAGCACCCATTCCGAGGCTTCACCCGCCTAGTTGCGGTTAGTGTAGTGACCCGGCAGGACAGTGTAAGAAGCCCCTGATGGTCCAGGCGACTTGGCCAGAGGTGTCGTCATGCCCATTTTTTTTCTTGTGAATTCCTGCTTTTTGATATGCATACCAACCCTTTCCCTCCCCTTCCCTAACGTTTCCTTGTAGCTCTCTCTAGTGATTTTTGTACCTCCCTTGGCTCCCTTCGGACTGTCTGTCCCCGGCTCCACTCGCCCTTCTCCGCTTCTCCAGAGGGTTATATAACTCTTCCTCTCGGCGTGTCCTGATTTCAACTCCACAGACTCCGCCCTAGAACAGCACGGGAGGGGCGGGAGTGTTGGGGACCCAGACAGATTCCGGCTGGCGGCCAGCTGGGGCACAGGGCATCCCGCAGATAGCAGACGGAGTCCCTCGGGTGCCCTGTCCCTAGTCTCCCGCCCCTGACCAGGGATCAAGCCCAGAAGAAAGAAGACACAGTATCTGGAAGGGGCGTGTCGGGACAGTCAGAAATGTGGGTTGGGAGGTCAAGGCTGGAGGCTGACCGGAGGAGGCAGACGACTGGCCGGATTCCCTAGGATTAGTCCTGCTGGGGTTAATATAGATAAAGGCAGGACGCCTGGGTTCCCTCCTTCGTCTCCTTTTTGGGTTTCCAGAATTCCTATAGCTATTTCCCAGGAAACTTAGCCAGCCAGCGGTTTCTTCGCCCTGCTAGGAGTCAAAGGTCTGTGTTAGAGGTGGCCTGGGATGATGTCACCAGTGCACGTGCCCCGGGACGGTTGCCAGGCAATGCGATCTCCTCCCCTTTCCACTCCCTCCCACCTCAGCCCGGAGTCCCGTTCCATTCCCGTGCCATCTCTTTCCCCTTTCCTTTCCCTTGGCATTAGCATCCTGCAGGTGGGAAACCCTGGCCTGGAGTTTCGTGAGGGGGAGGGGCGCGGGTGTGGTGTGGCTTAAAAGACTTTGCTCCTTTGCTGGGTTGAGAGAATTCTGGGTCATTTTTTTCTAGATTGCCAGAGAAAAACTTCCTCTTCAGTCTCCTTTCCCTCCCCACCCCCGCTGGCGCCCTGGCATCAGTCTCCGAGAAACCTTTTTACTTTCCCGCCTGCTGCATGGCTCAGTGTCCTGTTGCCCCTTTCCCATCTTGAGTTGAAGTGGGTGTAGTTGCAAGACAGCTGCCCCTGAGAGAAGAGCTGTGCGTGGGGTATACACACCAACTCATCCCTGACAGCCGCTTCACCTCCTCTCACCAAACTGAGGACACAGTGTTAGGCTGAAAAGCCAAGGTCTTGATCTTTGTAGGTAGGTGGATCAGCTTCTGCCACTGCCCACTTTTGAGAGAGGAACTCAATGGTATCTATGGTTGCCCTTCTGTTAAATTGGGCATTAGTGTCTCCTTTTATTCGCCTCAGAACTTGGACTGTCAACTCAAACCGGGATTCTAATCCCAGCTCTGCAGGATTGGGATTTGGAAAGGTCACAGCCTCTCTGAGCCTCCAATCCTTAATCTTGGACATTTAAATATCAATACCTACCTTTTAGCTGATGGGAGGGGGTAGTGAAGTAATTTATGCAAAGCGCTTAGCATAGTGGTTGGCATAAAATAGGTATTATTAAATGGTGTTAGTTATTATAGTGGGTGGACCTGTTCTAAAGTAGCCATCACTATGGACTGGGTAGAGAAGAGTGGAGAGTTTTGCTAACTGGTGTGTGTGTGGGGTGTGTGTGTTTGTGTGGTGTGTGTGGGGGTG
Source organism: Ondatra zibethicus (assembly GCA_004026605.1). Taxonomy (NCBI): domain Eukaryota; kingdom Metazoa; phylum Chordata; class Mammalia; order Rodentia; family Cricetidae; genus Ondatra; species Ondatra zibethicus. Next base: position 60,703 of record PVIU01008873.1, on the reverse strand, counting down.
TCAGGAATTAGCATCGACTACTTTATGTACCTTATTTAACGTGGGCTTTAGTCAGATTTGTATCGCTTTCTTTAGGTTTATTTTTCCCCTCCAAAAAAAATAGCTAAGATTATTTCTTTGGCTGTTAAGATAATTATGTTGTGGCTTATGATTTTCAAGCGATACTCTGGTTCCCTCCCTTGTTGCTCTCTTGAGCCTTTCATTTTGCAAAGGGACTCCAGTTTCCCTAGCGGGGACATGGTTAGGCTAAAGGGGTGTGTAAAAGGTTGGGGTGGGTGGAGAGAGACTAGTGGGGGGAGGCTGGGGGAGCGGGTAGTTAAAGGAAGAGACCGGAAGGGAGGAGGAGGGAGCCTGCTGGTGGGGAGGGAGGGGAGGAGGAGGAGGTGGAGGAGGAGGAGGAGGACGAGGAGGAGGAGGAGGGAGGGAGGGGGTTGGGGAGAGCCTGCTACAGTTCTTTGTTTGACTCCGGGACTCAGGGACGGGGAGGAGGAGGGAGGGAGGCAGAGGCTGCAAGCGTCGGGGCAGGCCCAGGAGGCAGAGGAGGGACCGTCTCCCCCGCCCCCCAGCCCCCATTCCCCCCCTGCTGCTTCCCCCTCCCTGCCCGGACTCTGGGGGCTCCGCCGGGGGACAGACACCCAGCAGGTAACCCCAGCCTGGCTCCCCCTCCTACACCCTCCCTGACGACCCCTTTCCGTCTCCCCGATTTCCCCGGCCTTGCCTTTCCCCCAGCCCTCCTTGTTCCATATCCCCCCCCCCCCGAGTTGGGCTTGTCGCCTGCTGGCTCCGTCACCCTCTGTCTCGTGCAGCCTGACTCCCTTCCCCCCACCCCATAGTGTGTGCTCCCCTGTTCTGCCCGAGGCACCTTTTGGGGTTCTGTCTCGCTGTTTCTCAGGCTGGCTTCTTCCGACCTGTCTCCAGGGGCTCTAAGGGAGGAGGGAGTCCTTATCTTTTAATGGCTCCCCGAAGCCTCCTTTGCCCCATTCTCCTTGTAGCAGTCTCTAGGGTGAGAGAAAAACCGGAATTTGGGGGGCCCTCTGGAGAGGCAGGGGGCTATGTTGTTGGAGACAGGGGCTGGGAGTGTGTGTGAGGAGGGGGTATAGGTTCGTTAAAGACCAGGCTGCCTCTCTGATGTCCCTTTAAATGGCCCTTACATTTCTGGGGACTGGGGGTGGGGTGGGGAGGTGGCAAGCTGCCTGCTTGGGGGGCAGGGCCCTTGGTTTGTCCACACCGTCAGGGGTGGTAATGATTTAAAGGGACAGCCTTGGTGTGGCCACTGCCACTCTGTGCTGGCAGGAGGGGGAGCTGGCAGGCTGTGTCTACAGAGGCTCGGCCGGTGAGCAGGGCATTGGAGGCTGTCTGGTGTTGGGCCTGCAGGTCCGCAGTACAGTGGCTGTGGTTGGAAAGGCGCAAGAAGTGGTTGACAGCCTGTCCTGAGGGCGCCGAGTCTGGGCACTCTCCAGAACCCCATCTTTGAGTCCTTTGACTCCATGACCAAGAATCTGTGGGCCACCAGGTGGGGGCCCCTGGCAGATCTGCAGGCCAGCAGGGTGACCTGAGCACTTTGGAGCTGGCCCTTCAGCTTCCCCTTTTGTTGTTTGGTTATCTGCACAAGAAGGCCCCAGCCCCTCCTCCTCACCCACATGCCCCCCACCCCCACCCCAGCTGTTGGACAGATGAATTACAGCCTGCTGCTTGGGGCCAAGGCTGGTAAGGGATTAAAGTTCTGAGGTTGGCCCTTTAAATGGCTGTTGGCCCTCCCCCACTCTGGTGTCCAGATACCCGGCACACACCCTTCTGACCCCCTTGACTGCCCCTCACTCCTCTTGGTCGGCCTGAGGCCTCTCTTCTCCCCACTAGGCTAGATCCTTTCTAAGACACCCCACCTCCACAAATGCTGTCAACTGCTGGGGAAGCGGCTTAGTCCTGAATTTGCATCCCTGTCCTGAAGGGTTGCAGCCTCTAGCATTTTTCTCCAGCAGAAAGAAAGGCCTTGGCAATCTGGCTTTCTCAAGCCTGCAGCTGACCACTGCCCCTTAAGGGCCCTGCTTAGGTCAGAAATAACACCTCCCTGGGGGCAGTGTCATCAGCGACTGCGAAAGCTTGCAGCTCATTGCATCATGGAGGCTGGGGGCCAGAAGCCTAAGTCTCTGGGGCAGGGGGAAAGATGGGGGCTGGAAGGCCAGGAAATGGAGAGGCCAGGCAGAGAGCCCAAGTGTGTGGGTCTTAGGGCCAGGAGAATGGAAAACATAGGTTCCTGAGGGTGAGTCTGAGGTGAGGGTTGACGGAGGTCTCACCCCTGTAGCAACACCTCATTCTTGGCCCTTGACTTGTATTAATAGACCTAGCTCCTTGTATCAAAGATTGGGAGGGAAGGGAGTGGGCCCTATCACCTCCTTGGGCCACTCAGAGGAAGGAGGTGATGGGGAAACAGGATATGGCCTTGGAGGTGACATGGAGGGAGCTTGCTGCAGAGGCCACTTCCCGGATCAAGCCCAGAGTCACAGTTGTTGCAAAGAAGGCTCCTCCCTGTTGGGCCCGTTCATCTTGTCTGGCCACCTGTGCCACTTGCCAGGACCTGCCCATACCAGCCTAAGGGAACGGGAAGGGTCAGAGTCCAAAGGGTGGAGTTGACTGTCTGGTGTCTAGTTAAGGTTGGGGGAAGAACTCCTGGGTTGGAGGGAAGCAGAACTCAAGGCCTAGGGTCCACATGCCCTGGGGCCAGAACTAAGGCTGGCTTGGCTGTAGCTGTAACTGTGCCTACTCTGGGTCCAGTCAGAAGAGGATCGTGGATTGGTGTCCAATGTAGACTGCCTCAGGTGCCACAGCATGTCCCCTTTACCACCTGAACCAGGCTGCCTCTTGAGGGGGAAGGTTGGAGGATGGCTTTTTTCCAGGTTGCCATGGAAACTGATTCTCTCATCTCATCTGACCTCTAGAGCCAGGTTTTCTCCTCAGTGAGGGGGCAAGGAACACAAGGGAACTCCTCCATTGTGGGAGACTGCACCTCTAACTGAAATCTTCTCTTTTAGGTTCCCCCAGGCACCATGCCAGCCCCATAGCACTGCCCACACCACGGCTTCTGCTGCACCCCATTGCCAGGGTGATTGTTCCAATGAGACTGAATACTTCGAACTCCATCTGGTAAGCTTGGCTGCAGAGTGTCACCTTCTTTCCCCAGGTCCAACTCTTCACCGCATGTTATGATCTGGTTCGTGCCCGCTCATCAGAATGGTCCCGTCCAACTATGAGCCTCCCCCAACATGCCATGCTTGAATGGTTCAGCCCTCCGGGTTGACGCTCCCCTCTTTCTCCTATGAATGGTTTATTCCTGTACTTCACCAGCCTCTCAACTACCTGGAAACCTCTTATCCCACACTCCCAGTGCTACAACTCATTTGCTAACTGAAGAAAGCCAGGGTTTGCAGGCTGAAAGTAGATGTGAGACACCCCAGCGAAATTTCTTCTTGTGAAGGGGAAGGCTTCTCTTCCATAGGAGGGAATCGTCACGCTTATAAAAAGTGCTTGTGAATTGATACGGGGAGATGTTGGGGATCACTGCCATACAGCTAGCTTGTGCTTGTCATGGCCATCTTCAAATGTCACCTCTCTGATCTCCGGCCCATCCTCACCATGACCCGCTGTGGATTTGCTTTGCACACCTAACTCTTCTGCTTTCCCCAGACCTTCTGCTTCTGCAGCTCTCTCCCTGAGGTCCGTCTTCGCCTCCCTCTCCTCCCTAGAGGAAGGAATGTTCTCTAAGCTGGAAACTTGAGTTCTCGGGTTCTGTGTTGCTCTTCCCCATTCCTCATTGAGTTTCTTGAATGGGACTATTTTTTCCTATCTGTCCGCTTTAGCATGATGGTTTGCACATTGGGGTGCCTTGCTAAACTTGTGTTGAATGAATGTTGTAACTGAATGTACCGCTTCACTGCCAAGAAGCCTACGGCTGAGCTCTGCCGTAGAGCCTCCTGCCCACTCCTTCTCTAGAGGATATGAGACATTTGGGATAGTAACAGTGGAAGACTGAGCTAGGAGGCAGCCTGCAAGGATAAAATTGAGGGAGAGCAGATCAGGGGCAGTGTAGAAAAGGTAGCCCTGGAAAGAAGCCCAGCTTGTCCTCACATTTGCAGAATGGTCTTGCTTGAGTTAGTTACCTCATTTGGAACATAGGGTAATCAAGTACCTCCTATGCCAGGTTTTGAGCAAGAGTTAAAAGATGCATGTGAAAGGTTTCACACAGTGCCTACCATTTAATAAATGCTAGCAGTTTCCATCATGGTTGCTGCGGGAAGCTGTGAAGATAGAATGAGGATGCTGAGGAATGGGAGTGAACTTGAAGGCAGGCAGAGCCCCAAATAATTGACTAAACATTAGGATCACTGACCCAGTAGGAAGTCAGTTCAGTATTCAGGGGAGTTAAGAGAGCCCTTCGAGCCTGCCTCCAGTGTTGCCCTGGCTCTGTTCGATAACGTGAAGGCAAACACAGAAGGGCATGTGCACAGACACACGTGATCACCACAGTAATGCAGAGGCAGACCGAGACAAAAGACTGAGACAGGAGCCAGACACACAGACAGAGACAGCCTCGCGGAGTCATGTAGACAGGGATAATGACAGGAACGCGCCAGACACAGGCACCGAGGGAGACAAGATAAGCAGATATGCAGGTGCACACAGACACCGAGACCCACACACAGCCGACCCTGTTAGACTGACTGGTGAACACAGCGCCCAGTCAGAGGCAGACACAACGGCCCGCAGTGACACATAGCGGGCCAGCACGCCGGGGCCAGCACTGTCACTTGTCGATGGGGGTGGGGAGGGGCCGGCGGCGGGGGAAGGCTGGGGAAGGGAATCCCGGGCGGGCGGCCTGCCCGGGTGGCTGACTCACTGCGGAGCCTCAGCCCGCGGCCCTCCCTCTCCCCCCCCCCCGGCTCTCCCAGGTGAGAAGCGAGCCGGTAACTTCATAGCTTCTGCCATGCCGAAAGAAGATCGCAAAGGAATGGGACCCGCGGGGGTCGGTCCTGGATCCGCCCCACCTTCGAGTCGGTGCGTGCCGGCTAAATGCATGCTCAGGAAAAACCGGTCCGCGGGGTCTGGTGTCTTTGGCCGTCCAGTGTCTGCTTGCGGATCGCGGGCCTTGTGCCAAGCGTCCCTCTTATACCCCGCGTTCCGGGAGCTGCGCGGAGGGGCTCTTCTGCCCCAAGCCCAGAGAGAGTTAAGTGGGTGTGATTGATGGAGTGGTTCTCTCTTGGGACTTAAGGGGGAGGGGGTCGGTTAAAGTCCTAGAGTCCAGATCCCGGATGCAGGAGGCGGAGCTTGGCTTTGCCGGGAGTGCCCGGATGGAGAGGGCGTGGTTTAGGCCCAAGTGGAATTAACCCTTTCTGGGTGGCCGGCTTTTGGGGTTGTAGGTCGGGTTGGGGAGGCTGGATTGTCAGCCTCAGAAGTGTATCGGCCTCCCAGCCTGGCCCTGGACGTGTGCATCTACCTTCTGTCTGTCTGCGAGGAGTCTGTGGGTGTCTGTCTTTGTGCTTGTCCCTGGTTGCCCCCTCCCCTTGGTTAGTGCGAGCACTGGGAGTCGGGAAGGGCCATTCGTGCCTCAAAGCGAGAGTGTAGGTGAGAGTGGACGGCGAGCCAGCCGGCGGCGGCGGCGGTAGCGACTGAGGAACAGGTGTGAATGTGGTGGCTGCCCAGCGCGGGGTGGGGCCGTTTTGAGGGAGACAGAGGGGAAATTCCGCGGGACCGGTGGCGAACAGTGTGTGGGCTGAGGAGTTGTGTCTGCCTCTGACTGTGTGTCTGTGTGAGCTGAGGGAGGCGGGGGCTGAGTCAGTGGGAACAGGGGATGGTTTTCTGAGTGACTCACTCTCCCCCACCCCAAGCCTGATTCAGACCTTGAGAAAGGCTTTGTTCGTGGGGCGGATGGGAAGTCAGGCGCCTGCGTCCCTGGTGGGGGACACAGATCCGTGGTGGTTGGCGAGATTATGCTTAGGGTACAGGAAGTTTTGTCCTGGAGCGCTCTCCTGTAGTCCATGGTGTCGTCGTGGGAGGTTGTGGATAAAGGTTGAAGATCAAGAGGGACGGAACTCGCTAGTTTAGGGAAAGCTGAGTCAGTTCCCCGTGGGAAAGGGGAAGTGGCAGAGGGGAAGTGTCATCATCGCAGAAGGGGAAGCTGCATTTCCTGGCAACTAGCAGCGTTCTGGGCACCACTTCCTTAGTAGGGTGTCAGCTTCTCGGACATCTGGTACCCCGAGCTGCCGTTTGTCCACGTCTGGTCCCTCGGTCCCCTCAGGGCTTGGCTGGGGCATCCAGTTTGGGCTGCACTTGACCACATTAGCGTTGTACATATCCCAGGGCTTGGTAACTGACAGACTGCAGCTCAGGAGAGTTCTGGCCGGAGCTCCGCGTGAACTGAGGAGTCCGCGGAGTGCAGTCTCCCACCAAGGCTTGGACCGAGTAGCCTGCGGGAATCTTTGGGCTCTAAACATTTTCTCGCACAGATGACCTTGCCCCAGCGGGAGGGAAGACTGTTTTCGCTACAACCCCTTCTGCCTTTGTGGGCTGGGTGGAAATTTCCCCACAGTGCAGACTTCTCGGCCAAGGCGAACTTTCCAGCCGCCCCCAACCCCTCGCCGCGCGCTCTCCCCCGGCTTCCTGCCCGGCGCTTTCTCCAGCTGGAGCGCTGGCCCCGCCCCCGCGGCTTTGTACTCGACACTCGCCTCTCGCCGCTCTTTGTACTCTAGACTCTCAATGGACCGATCCCGGGAGCGGAGCCGGCTCCCTACCTGCGGGGACCTGGGGTATGCGCAGGGAAGCAGCTCTGGGCTCTGAGAGTCGAGAAGGGAAAGCTGGGACTAAAGGGAACGTGCCTAGGACAGAGGAGGACTGTGTCCGTTTGGGTCCAGTCAGCTTCTACGGGAAGGAGTAAGGGGGGGTGGCGTGAAGGAGGAAGTGAAACGGGTTCTGGGTTCTTTAAGGGAGTAGGCGGTGAGAGTGGGACAGGGGTGATGTCACTGCCTGTTGGGCCCCGCCCTCCTCACCCTCCCAAAGGACCCCCCCTTACACACACAGCTTCCGCTGCGCAAGTGGCCACGTCACGGGCAACCCCCGAAATCCCCCCTCCCTTGGGGGGGTGGGGGCCACGTGGGCCGTGGGGAACCGCGTGGCCCCGGCAGGGAAGGGGCATAGAGGATACAGGAGCCACGCGAGAAGGGCCACTCCACGGTGCGCAGCTTCCCAGAAGTTGGAGGGCTTGTGGGGGACTGGCTTAGGGGGGCCGACCGGTGTTGAAGACTCAGCCAGGAAAAGTGGAGGAGCTGGAGGAACTTGGTATGAGAATGGGGACTTGACCATGATTTAGGACTGGTCCGGCGCTGGAGGTGGAGCATTCCCATAGAGGCGCGGGCGGACCTGGGTGCTGGATTTGCTGTGATTGCTAGACCTAAGCAGTTGTACCGGGGTGATCGAGTGGAGAGTCTGTCGCTGGGTGATGTGAAGTGAGGAGGGGGAGCGATGCCTTTGTCTTCGATTTGTATTGGTCTGCTGTCCGTCCTTGGGTGGATAGACAGAGGACGACTTGAACAGTCTGGCGGGGACCATTGCCAGTTGGGTGGATGTGTGAGGCTTGCCCTCAGGTCGGCTAGTGAGTGATTTCCCATCCTCACTAGCATGGGTCTCAGCCAACTTGAGATTACTGCCCCGTCGGCCAAGGGTTTCTGATCCGAGATGTGGACCCTAGGTGGTATCTTTGGGGTCACGTCGGGGTCACCCTAGGGCGAGCTCGTCTGACCGGCCCTGCCGCCCCTCCTCCGGAGGCCGTGGAGTGCTCGGCTAACCTCGCTCCTATTGGTTCCTGCCAGGCTGTTACTGAGGCGGAGACAAGGGTGATGATTGGCTTTCTGGGGAGAGAGAAGTCTTGTGATTGGCTAAATCTTTGAAGCGTTTGAAGCTGTGAGAGGACGCTCCCACGGAGGCTGGGTTAGCAGCCGCGCGGTAGGTCGCCTTAGTGGCTCAGGATTGAAAGCTTGTCACTTAGTGGATTGTACCTATTGCTGACTCCCTCCCCGCTACTTGTCCCATATTCCTGTTACTCCACTTGCGGACTTCTAGGGGCTCTTTATGCCAGTGTCTGCCCAGCTCCTTGCCCTGAGTCTTCCTGCTCAGACAGTTCAGACCAGGTTTTGGGCCCTGACTGTACTGGCAAGCTCAGTGTACTTTTCTTCTCTCTATAGAATTGGTTGTGGAAGGCCAGAGACTGCCACCTGGAAACAGTGGGCACTCTTGTTAAGAGCAATTGGAGCGGGACCATCGTGCCAGAGAGCTGGGGCAGGGGGGCGTGCCCCGTCTCCAGGGCTCCTGGGGCCACTGCTGACCTGGTAAGGGAAAGATTGGGGCTGGTTTAGCTGAGCATATAGCTGAATGTTTATCCCCCGTTACAGCATGATCTCTTGTCCCTGACTTAGGCTGGATGCATCGGGCAGTGGACCCTCCAGGGGCCCGCTCTGCACGGGAAGCCTTTGCCCTTGGGGGCTTGAGCTGTGCTGGGGCTTGGAGCTCCTGCCCACCCCATCCTCCTCCTCGAAGCTCATGGCTGCCTGGAGGCAGGTGAGATTTGGGCCCTGAGTCCCCTCTCCAGGCATTTCTTTTCCTGTCTTCTCTATCCATTTCTGCCACTCCCCATGAGTTCCTATTATTTTGTGGGCCCAGACACCAGCCTCACCTGCTCTTAGTCTCCTTTCTAGGGAGCAGGATTCCTTCTGGCAATACATAACGGACCTTTTCCCTTTACAGATGCTCTGCCAGCATTGGGCAGCCCCCACTCCCTGCTCCTTTACCCCCGTCACATGGCAGTAACTCCGGGCACCCAAACAAACCCTATTATGCTCCTGGGTAAGTGGGGGATTCAGAAGTTCTAGGATTGGAGGTAAAACTGGGACTTTGAAATGTTCCCCAAAGCCTGATCACTCGCAATGCCTTTTGCTCTGTAGGACACCTTCCCCTAGACCCCTCCACGGGAAGCTGGAATCTCTGCATGGCTGTGTACAGGCACTGGTCCGGGAGCCAGCTCAGCCGGGGTTGTGGGAACAGCTTGGACAACTGTATGAGTCAGAGCATGACAGTGAGGAGGCCTTATGCTGCTACCACAGGGCCCTTCGATATGGAGGAAGCTTTGCTGAGCTGGGGCCCCGAATTGGCCGTTTGCAGCAGGTGGGTCGAGGTGGGACACAGGTGGCTGAGATTGCGCTGTCTGGTTCAGTGTCTCTAATCTATCTTAATTGGCCCTTTGCCCCCGCCCCAGGCCCAGCTCTGGAACTTTCATGCTGGTTCCTGTCAGCACCGAGCCAAGGTCCTGCCCCCGCTGGAGCAAGTATGGAATTTGCTGCACCTCGAGGTGAGGCGGAAGCTCAGTGAATTGGGGAAGGGAGTTGAGGGAGGCTGGGGCCCATGCCAGCATCTCTCTGTTTGCAGCACAAACGGAACTACGGGGCTAAGCGAGGGGGTCCTCCCGTGAAGCGATCTGCTGAACCCCCAGTGGTACAGCCTATGCCTCCAGCAGCACTCTCCGGCCCCTCAGGAGAGGAGGGCCTCAGCCCTGGAGGCAAGCGGAGGAGAGGCTGCAGCTCTGAGCAGGTATGATTGTCGGTGGGTCAGCAGGAGAGAGTGTGCTTGGCCGGGCCAAGGAGTAGGATTTTCACACTCTGTTCTCTTCTAGGCTGGCCTTCCTCCGGGTCTGCCACTCCCTCCACCACCATTACCACCTCCACCTCCACCCCCACCTCCACCTCCACCCCCACCACCGCTGCCTGGCCTGGCTGTTAGCCCTCCATTTCAGCTGACTAAGCCAGGGCTGTGGAACACCCTGCATGGAGATGCTTGGGGCCCCGAGCGCAAGGGTTCAGCACCCCCAGAGCGCCAGGTGAGCCCCTTAGACGTCAGTCACCTTTTACCTCCTGTAAGTTCTGTCTCTTCCACTCCTCACTTTGTGACCGTATTTATCTCCCGTAGGAGCAGCGGCACTCGCTGCCTCACCCATATCCATACCCTGCTCCTGCCTACACTGCTCATCCGCCCAGCCACCGGCTGGTCCCAGCCACACCCCTTGGTCCAGGTCCCCGACCCCCAGGAGCAGAGAGCCATGGCTGCCTGCCTGCCACCCGTCCCCCCGGAAGTGACCTTAGAGAGAGCAGAGTTCAGAGGTCGCGGATGGACTCCAGCGTTTCACCAGCAGCATCTACCGCCTGCGTGCCTTACGCCCCTTCCCGGCCTCCTGGCCTCCCCGGCACCAGCAGCAGCAGTAGCAGCAGTAGCAGTAACAACACTGGTCTTCGGGGTGTGGAGCCGAGTCCAGGCATTGTATGTGATGGTCGTGGGCTGAAGGTGGGCTGAGGTGTCTGAGGGGCTAGAAGAGCACTCCGATCTCCTCATTCTCTATTTGCAGCCTGGCGCTGACCATTACCAAACTCCTCCTGCGCTGGAGATTTCCCCTCACCAGGCCCGCCTGGGGCCCTCGGCACACAGCAGTCGGAAACCATTTTTGACAGCCCCTGCTGCCACTCCCCACTTATCCCTACCACCTGGGACCCCATCATCCCCTCCAGCCCCCTGTCCTCGCCTCTCACGCCCTCCACCACCCCCTGCTTGGATGAAGGGCTCAGCCTGCCGCTCAGGCTCAGCCCGAGAGGATGGAGAGATCTTAGGGGAGCTCTTCTTTGGTGCTGAAGGACCTCCCCGTCCTCCCCCGCCCCTTCCCCACCGTGATGGCTTCTTGGGGCCTCCAACCCCCCGCTTTTCTGTGGGCACTCAGGATTCGCATACCCCTCCTACTCCTCCAACCACCACCACCACCACCACCACCAGCAGCAGCAGCAGCCGCCACAGCAGTAGGCCTACTGGGCCTGCGCCCTTCCCTCCGCCCCCCTATCTGGCCAGAAGTATAGACCCCCTTCCCAGGCCATCTAGCCCAACACTGAGCTCCCAGGACCCACCTCTTCCACCACTGACTCTTGCCCTGCCTCCAGCCCCTCCCTCCTCCTGCCACCAAAATACCTCAGGAAGCTTCAGGCGCTCGGAGAGCCCCCGGCCCAGGGTCTCCTTCCCAAAGACCCCCGAGGTGGGGCAGGGGCCACCCCCAGGCTCTCTGAGTAAAGCCCCCCAGCCTGTGCCACCTGGGGTTGGAGAGCTGCCTGCCCGAGGCCCGAGGCTCTTTGATTTTCCACCAACTCCGCTGGAGGATCAATTTGAAGAGCCAGCTGAGTTCAAGATCCTACCTGATGGGCTGGCTAACATCATGAAGATGCTGGATGAATCCATCCGAAAGGAGGAGGAGCAGCAGCAACAGGAGGCGGGCACGGTGCCCCCACCCCCCCTCAAAGAGCCCTTTGCATCTCTACAGCCTCCATTTCCCAGTGACACAGCCCCAACCACCACTGCTGCTGCCACTACTGCCACCACCACCACCACCACCACCACCACCACCATCCAAGAAGAGGAGAAGAAGCCACCACCAGCCCTGCCACCACCACCGCCTCTAGCCAAGTTCCCTCCACCTCCCCAGTCTCAGCCCCCACCGCCTCCACCAGCCAGCCCAGCCAGTCTGCTCAAGTCATTGGCCTCTGTTCTTGAGGGACAGAAGTACTGTTACCGGGGGACTGGAGCAGCTGTTTCAGCCAGGCCCGGGTCCTTGCCCACCACTCAGTATTCCCCTAGTCCTGCATCAGGTGCTACCGCCCCCCCACCCACTTCTATGGCCCCTAGCGCCCAGGGCTCCCCCAAGCCCTCTGTTTCCTCGTCATCTCAGTTCTCTACCTCAGGTGGGCCTTGGGCCCGGGAGCGCAGGGCAGGTGAAGAGCCAGCACCAGGCCCTGCGACCCCTGCCCAGCTGCCCCCATCCCTGCCGCTGCCCCCTGCTCGTTCTGAGTCTGAGGTGCTAGAAGAGATCAGTCGGGCTTGTGAGACCCTTGTCGAGCGGGTGGGCAGAAGTGCCACCCATCCTGCAGACCCAGTGGACATAGCAGAGCCAGTGGACAGTGGGACCGAGCCACTGCTGCCTCCTGCACAGGCTAAGGAGGAGAGTGGTGGGGTGGCGGTGGCAGTGGCAGCAGCGGGTCCAGGCAGTGGCAAGCGTCGGCAGAAGGAGCATCGGCGGCACAGACGGGCCTGTAGGGACAGTGTGGGTCGTCGACCCCGTGAGGGGAGGGCTAAGACCAAGGCCAAGGCTCCCAAAGAAAAGAGCCGAAGGGTGCTGGGGAACCTGGACTTGCAGAGCGAAGAAATCCAAGGCCGGGAGAAGGCCCGGCCGGACTTAGGTGGGGCTTCCAAAGTCAAGACACCCACAGCTCCAACACCCCCACCTGCTCCTGCACCCTCTGCTCAGCCAACACCCCCAGCAGTCCCCGTCCCTGGGAAGAAGACTCGAGAGGACGCTCCAGGGCCCCCAGGGGTGAGCCGGGCAGATATGCTGAAGCTCCGGTCACTTAGTGAGGGGCCCCCCAAGGAGTTGAAGATCAGGCTCATCAAGGTGGAGAGTGGTGACAAGGAGACCTTTATTGCTTCTGAGGTGGAGGAACGGCGGCTGCGCATGGCAGACCTCACTATCAGCCACTGTGCTGCCGACGTCATGCGTGCCAGCAAGTAAGTCAGGGACTGTAATACCCAAGGCTGCCTACTTGTCCTGGGGATAGGCTCCGTGTTTCTGATCTTATTCTGTGGTCTTCTCACAGGAATGCCAAGGTGAAAGGGAAATTTCGAGAGTCCTACCTTTCCCCTGCCCAGTCTGTGAAACCGAAGATCAACACTGAGGAGAAGCTGCCCCGGGAGAAACTCAACCCCCCCACCCCCAGCATCTATGTATGTATGCTGCCTTCCCCCAGAACCACTCTTCCAGAAGGGTTGGATTGGGTCCTTAGAGCCTGGGGAAAGGCTCTGACCCAGTGTCTCCTGGTTGTCTCAGTTGGAGAGCAAACGGGACGCCTTCTCGCCAGTGCTGCTGCAGTTCTGTACAGACCCTCGCAACCCCATCACCGTGATCAGGGGCCTGGCTGGCTCACTTCGGCTCAGTGAGTTTGGGGGGGTGTGTTATGCAGAAGGCTGTGAGGATGTGGTATGTGGACTCTTGAGAACCAACCCCGTGCTTGCAGACTTGCCACAGCGACTCTAATACTCAGTCTTGCACAGGCAGTGTTTGAGAAGTGCTCTGTGGTGTGCCAGCCAGCCTTGAGATCCTATCTGTCATTTCTGTTCCCAGAAGTAGACACACGGGAAGGTGGCTCTCAGGAATGATTAGAGTCACTTCTGATTGTCTTAGTGATTAGGAATGAAATGAGCCGGGCGGTGGTGGTGCATACCTTTGATCCAGCACTTGGGAGACAGAGGCAAGCAGGTCTCTGAGTTCGAGGACAGCCAGGGTTACACAGAAAAACCCTGTCTGCAAAGACCATAAACAAAGCTAATGAAAAGAATGGATCATGGTTTGGCTTTTTCTTTTTCAATCTTTTATGGAGCACAATTTTAAACCAGCGGAAGCTGTATAAATGTAAGGGTCACGACCACTTGCCATTCCCTGATTGCCTACTATGTGGCCATAAGCACATCTGGAAATTGTAGTTGAGAGGCTGAGGCCTGAAAGGGGCTGGGGAAGGACCCACAGAAGGCAGCCTTGACGGCTTCCTGGGGCTGGGATTCTTGTTGATTCTTTGGTGCTGAGTTCTGCCACATCTGTGTCCACTTCATCAGAGGCCTGGCCAGTTAGAAGGGACAGAATGAGTTGGGTGTCCTGTCCTGACGGACATCCCGTTTGGCACTCCTTTACAGACTTAGGCCTTTTCTCCACCAAGACCCTGGTGGAAGCAAGCGGTGAACACACAGTGGAGGTCCGCACCCAAGTGCAGCAGCCCTCAGATGAGAACTGGGACCTGACAGGCACAAGACAGATCTGGCCCTGCGAGAGCTCCCGCTCACACACCACCATCGCCAAGTACGCGCAGTACCAGGCGTCCTCCTTCCAGGAGTCGCTGCAGGTGAGGATCATGCCCCAGCCGTGACAGGGGTGCTGGGGTCTGACTCCAGTGGGCCTCAGGAGGTCACTGACCCAGACCTGCCCACTCATCTGACCAAGCAGGAGGAGAAGGAGAGTGAGGATGAAGAGTCGGAGGAACCAGACAGCACTACGGGAACCCCTCCCAGGTAAAGTAGAATTCATTCCGTCCCTGCTGGCTTTGCTCTTCTGCTCCCTTGGTTTGCCAACAGCCTCTCTCTGCTTTTGCCCCAGCAGCAGTGCACCGGACCCCAAGAACCATCATATAATCAAGTTTGGCACTAATATCGACCTGTCTGATGCCAAGAGGTCGGTGAGGCTGGACCAGTGAAGCTGGGATGAAACCCTGCTAAACACTGAGATACCCTCTTACAATGTTGGCATCCTTGTGTTCCCAGGTGGAAGCCCCAGCTACAGGAGCTGCTGAAGCTGCCCGCCTTCATGCGAGTAACATCCACAGGCAACATGCTCAGCCATGTGGGCCACACCATCTTGGGCATGAACACCGTGCAGCTATATATGAAGGTCCCTGGCAGCCGAACGCCAGGTGTGCTTCTCACCCTGAGCACGGTGCGGGAAGTGCGCACTCAGTGCTTAGCTGTTAGCCAATGAGGGCAAAGGACGGGTGCCGGCTTGCCTCAGACAATCCGTGACGTTCTATCTCCCTCTGCAGGCCACCAAGAGAATAACAATTTCTGCTCTGTTAATATCAACATTGGCCCTGGGGACTGTGAGTGGTTTGCTGTACACGAGCACTACTGGGAGACCATCAGCGCCTTCTGCGATCGGTGCGCACTGCCCCCTTGCTAGTCACCCCCCCACAATCGGGTCCTTGGGTCTCTCACCTGACCCTGTCTGTGGCTGTCCATTCCACAGGCACGGTGTGGACTACTTGACTGGTTCCTGGTGGCCGATCTTGGATGACCTCTATGCGTCCAATATTCCTGTTTACCGCTTCGTGCAGCGCCCTGGGGACCTTGTGTGGATTAATGCAGGGACTGTGCATTGGGTGCAGGCTACTGGCTGGTGCAACAACATTGCCTGGAACGTGGGGCCCCTCACCGGTGAGAGGGTGGGGTCAGGTCATCACGGGACAGTGAAGGGTGTGGGGAGTGAACCCTGCTGGGGAGAGGTGACGCTGGGGGCTCTTGGAGACTCCTTAGTGACCTTCTCCGGCCTGCAGCCTATCAGTACCAGCTGGCCCTGGAGCGCTACGAATGGAACGAGGTGAAGAACGTCAAGTCCATCGTGCCCATGATCCACGTGTCCTGGAACGTAGCTCGAACGGTCAAAATCAGCGATCCGGACCTGTTCAAGATGATCAAGTGAGCCCCTGTTTGGTTAGCAGCCCACCGCCACCTGACTTGTTTCCTACTCTTGTTCTTCCTGGTTCTCCTCATTCTTTACCTGTCTTCATCCACATCTGCAACGTGTTCACAGAAGTCACTGTGCTTAGGAGCTCGACAAACCCCTATTCTCATCTCACACACACAGACACACACACACACTTGAAATGTCAAGCGTGATGTACTCAAGACAGGGAATGTAACTCAGAAATGAAAAGGGAGGGCTGCCCAGGGAAGTTGGTGGAGCTAAGGTCTTGGGGGCTCAGCCCTGCCCCCCACCAGCCTTGGCACATTTCCTGGAGTCTTGTCTTGATACCACCTTTGGCTTTTCCCCAGGTTCTGCCTCTTGCAGTCAATGAAGCACTGCCAGGTGCAGCGGGAGAGCCTGGTGCGGGCCGGGAAGAAAATCGCTTACCAAGGCCGCGTCAAGGACGAGCCTGCCTACTACTGCAACGAATGCGATGTAAGTACGAAGCGCGCGCGTGGGCTCCACGCGGTCCCCGAGGACAGTAGGCCGCCTTCCTGCTGATAGCCCCTTCCCTGGCTAGGTGGAGGTGTTCAACATCCTGTTCGTTACGAGTGAGAACGGCAGCCGAAACACGTACCTGGTGCACTGCGAGGGCTGTGCGCGGCGTCGCAGCGCGGGCCTACAGGGCGTGGTGGTGCTAGAGCAGTACCGCACTGAGGAGCTGGCGCAGGCCTACGATGCCTTCACGCTGGTGAGAGCCCCGGGGCTCCCGAAGGGGCGGGGGGAGCGGCCGGGCCACACCCGCCCACCACTGAAGCCGCCTGGCTTTCTTTCTGCAGGCTCCAGCCAGTACGTCGCGATGAGGCCGGACGCCCCGCTCGCCCGCCCACGCAGGGCGCGGCGGGGCCACCAGCACACGCCTGGGCTGGACCTAGGTCCCGCCTCTGGCCGGGAAGGGGGTCGGGCCCAGCCCTTCCACCCTTATTGGCAGCTCCCCTCACTTAATTTATTAAGAAGAAAATTTTTTTAACAAATAAGAGGAAAAAAAAAGGAAAAAAAATGGGAGACGGGGAGGGGGCCGGCAGCCCCTTGCCCACCAGCGCCTCCCCTCACCGACTTTGGCCTTTCTAGCAACAGACACAAGGACCAGGCTCCGGCGGCGGCGGGGGGTCACATACGGGTTCCCTCTAGCTTGCCCGCCGCATGCCCGCCCGCCGCCCGCCGGCAGACGTTCGCGGCTCGTTGTGTACATAGACATTTGGCAGCCGAGGTTTTTAATGAGATTCTTTCTATGGGCTTTACCCCTCCCCCATTTTTACTCCCAATGCTAGCTGTGATCCCTGTATGTCTCTTGTTTATTCACTTGATTATGGTTTGTATTTTTGTTCCTTTTTTGTTTTTGTTTTTTAATTTATAACAGTCCCACTCACCTCTATTTATTCATTTTTTTGGGAAAACCCGACCTCCTGCACCCCCAAGCCATCCCTCCTGCCTCTTTGGGAGGCCTGCTCCTGGGCTCTCCTTGCGCCCCAGTATATATGTCCGGGCTTGGCCCGTCGGTCTCCGTCCGCCCGCGGCTCCAGCCGGGCTCTCATGGTGCTCAAACCCGCTCCCCTCCCCTACGTCCTGCACTTTCTTGGACCAGTACCCCCACTCCCGACCCGACCCCAACCCCACCTGAGGGTGAGCGACTCCTGTACTGTAGGGAAGAAGTGGGAACTGAAATGGTATTTTGTAAAAAATAAATAAATAAATAAAATAAAAAATAAAAGTTTTAAAGAAAGAAATATGAGGAAAAGAAACCCTGTCCTCCCCAGCCTCGGCCAATTTAAAAAACATTGGACACCTCCACCCCCCCCCTTTTTTTTAAAAAAGGCGTGAAATAGCCCAGGGCAGGGCCTCCTTGGGGCAGGGACACCCTGGGGTGAGTTTCTCTGGGGCTTTATTTTCATTTTCTTAGTTCGTCTTCTCCCGCTGGGGCTGCGGAGGGGTGGGGGGGTTTACAGTCCCGCCCCCTCGCACTGCACTGTCTCTCTGCCCCAGGGGCAGAGGGGTCTTCCCAACCCTACCCTATTTTCGGTGACTTTTGTGTGAGAATATTAATATTAAAAATAAAAGCAGGAAAAAAAAGACCCATGTGTTTTGATGATGGCTGTAAAGAGTGTCGGTTGAAGAGCCGGGAATTGATGGATTGATGGGAGGGCAGTGCAGACCCTGGCGGTGGTGAGCCCCTCCCCGGAGGCGCCTGTGGAATGTCCAGAGCCGCGGTCTGCTCCTTGGGATGAGGATGCCTAATCCTAGAGCTGCATTCCAGGATAAGGTAGTTGGGGGTGGGGTGGGGTGGGGTGAGGCTGCACCGGGGGAGGGGCAGGAAAGAGGGCTATAAGGGCCTCAGCCGTGCGGGGCGGGAACCAGCCAGGCCATGGCGGAGGTCCCGGGAGCCCAACGCTCGGTTCTTGCTGGCGGCCCAGAGCCCCGGGATCCCCTGGACTGCTGGGCCTGTGCAGTGCTAGTAACGGCTCAGAATCTGTTGGTGGCTGTCTTCAATCTTCTCCTGCTGGCATTGGTCCTGGGGACTATCTTGCTACCCGCTGTCACCATGTTGGGCTTCGGCTTTCTCTGCCATTCTCAGGTAAGCATAGGCACCAAGGGGTATGCGTGTGTGGTGATGGTAATGGGGTATCTGAGCTACAACTTCCCGACCTGGGATGTTTCCCTCCGGGGCAGAGTGTGACCCAGTGGTCTGACGTCTCTTATCTGCACAGTTCCTGCGCTCCCAGGCACCCCCTTGCACCGCCCATCTGCGGGACCCAGGCTTCACCGCCCTGTTGGTCACTGGATTCCTGCTGCTGGTACCGCTGCTTGTGCTTGCCTTGGCCACCTATCGCCGCCTCTGCCTGCGTCTCCGCCTGGCCGACTGCCTAGTACCCTACAGCCGTGCCCTCTACAGGCGCCGGCGCATCCCACAGCCGAAGCAAATCCCGGCCTCACCAGGGTCTCGGGCTGTTCCCACACCGGGAAAGGTCTGGGTTTGAGGTGCGTTGAGTCAAGAATTCTGCCGATTGTCCTCTTCCTGGTCGCGGAAGGACTTGAAGCAAGCTCAGGGGTATTCTGCCTTGTCCTACTCCTTACTATTGCCCGAGTCAGGTTCTAGCATCCCTTTGATGGAACATCACCACCTGTGGATCCAATGCTGGCGAAAATTCCCATGCCCTAGAACATCTCACTTGAATCCTGAACGTTTGGGCTGGACCCTGCACATCTTTTTTCTCTCCTCTAGCGTAAATAGGAGAGCTGAACTTTGTGCCTTCCTTAGCTGGTGCAGTTCCTCTAATATTTACGGGACTAAGGGACAACGCTAGAGAAGGAACCATCACAAATAATAAAGAATTTATGAAATGAATGTGCTCTGTGAATACAGGGATGGTATATATACAATTGTCCCTGCCCAGGGCTCAGGAGTAGGAAACAAATCCCTGAGACTACAAATGGGCAGACCAGAGCATCCTTCAGCATCCTGCCTTTCCTTATCGCCTTAGTCCGTTCTTCCTGGTTAGACCCCAGGGTTCTGACCCTGACCCCAAAGTCACTTCTCCATTAATAGCGCGGAGGGGGACTTGGTTCAGCTGCCTACCCAGCTCCCCTTGGGGACCCGAGCCCGTTCTCTGACCCCAGCTTAAAGGAACTAAGTGTTGCCAGGCCGGGGTGGGAAACAATGGGTCTTCCGGAGCAGGATGACACCCCCTCCCGCTACAATCTGAAGCAGCAGCGTGGGAGGGAAGATGGAGGGGCCCACCCTAGGGCTTGTTGCCTTAACACTCTTCACTTGAGGGAGATCTTGGTACTCCCTGGGCATTAGGTTGAGAGAGCAGGTTGAGGAAGCTCCCGAACTCAGATAAACCTCTAAGGGTTATCCCTGCCCTGACATCGGACCTACACACAGACACGGTCCACTTGTGGTCATAGGGTTTAATGGTCTCAAAGAGAAGTGAGATTGTGGTCAGAGATACGGGGCCCCCGCCAGGCTCTCCCTTTGGACTTCAATAGAAACGATGTGATGTCCTGGTACCATGGCCAGACCCAGCACACGAGGTTCTCCCGCAGAAAATGAATCTGGAAAAAAAGGTCAGAGCATCAGCACGGCAGGAAAGCATCGGTCTCGCCCCGGAATACGAGGGGTGCTGTAAGGCCCGCAAGAGAAAGCCTTGCGGTGAGTTTACACGACATTCCCGAGGAGGTGTGTATTCCCTGGACACTGACCAGACGGCTTGAGGAACTCCTGCGCAGAGCCCAGGATGACATTACAGTCGCGATCGGTGCACAGGAAGCAGCCGACTAGTGTCCTTCCATCTGTCATACGAATGCGCATGGTCTTGTTGAGCAATGCCTCTAGTTGCTGACGGGCGCGCGCAGCCGGCGAGTCCTCCTGTTCCCCGTCAGATTCCTGCTAGGGCAGGACATGAATTCAGGCGCGCACAGGCTCGGCTGCACGCCCGTAGAACCACAGCTCCCAGCAGCCCCCAGGCCTCAGGTGGTGCCGCGCGGGCTGCTGGGAACTGCAGTTCTCTTCTGTCCTTTCCACCCCGTTCCCTTCCCTGCCCGATGTCGCGGCCCGACTGCTCCTCCAGAACCCGCGCCCACGCTAACCCCGGCGCTGGAGCTGCTCTGACGCCGACTGCAACAGCCATTCTCCTCTCGTAGCAGCATGGTTGGCCCAGCTCCGGCCATTGGCCCTAGGACCTCCTTTGGGCCTTAAACTTCCTAAGAGCGTTTTGGGTCGGGTATTCAGATCTCGCGAGTGCTCTCAAGCTCTTCCCTTTCGTGAAATCACAACTCCTCCGCCGTCTCCGGGTCGGTCACTCCAGAGATCTCGCGAGATTTTATTTTAGCCCGGGCTTATAGACGCCTACTAGGCTATTACAAGAATATCGCGAGAACGTTACCTGAAATTTCTTAAACATCCTTTAGAAATGCCTGAAATTTGAAAAGCCTCTAGTCTGGTCTCCCCACCGTCTAAGTAACTCATGTAGCCTAGACTCCGATACCAATCGGATCTTCACGTTCTCTAAGAAGGAACTCAACAACATGCTCGGTGCCGGAATCAGGAATATGTTTCCGATGAACATGGGCAGCCCAAACCCCGCCCTGCTGACGCAGGGTTTAACCTCAGTGGACGGTGGCCGGAAAAGGACAATGGTTTCCATGTTAGCGACAAACGCAGTCCAGGCAGCTCTCTAACCTGGTAAGTTGTAAGACTGCTGAGGAGCGAGGAAGTAGCCAGAGAGAGCTGGTGCCCCTTATAGAGCAGGAGCCATGCCGCGCCGGGGCCTAGTGGCGGGGCCAGACTATTTTAACCGTCGGTACTTCACGCCGTCGGAAGTAGCAGAACACAACCAGCCCGAAGATCTGTGGGTGTCTTACCTGGGATATGTGTACAATCTAACGCCGCTTGTACAGGAGTTTAAAGGTAAGGGGCACACGTGAGGGAAGGGCTGGGGAGCAGGTTTTGGCGCTTAGGTGATGGCCTTTGACGGCCGCTGTTTCTTTTCAGGGAACCTACTGCTGAAACCCATCCTGGAAGTTGCAGGCCAGGACATTAGCCACTGGTTTGATCCAAAGACCAGAGACGTAAGTTCTGTTGGAATGTGGGGTTGGTGGAAGCGGCGCTGGAGAGCGGGGATAGGGGAGGGACGGCGGGGAATAACCAGAACCCGACATAGTGACTGCTCCTATCCTCCTCTCTAAACCCTCGCTTTTTAAAGATCCGCAAGCACATAGATCCTCTGACTGGTTGCTTGAGATACCGCACTCCGCGGGGCCGCTTCGTTCACGTCCCACCTCCTCTGCCTCGTTCAGACTGGGCCAATGATTTCGGGAAGCCCTGGTGGAAGGTGTCGAGTTACCAGGTGGGGCGGTTGTCTGCCAAGACTCGGAACATCCGTATCATCAACACTCTTACGTCGCAGGAGCACACACTGCAGGTGAGACCTGGTGCCTAGGGACTGGCTAAGTGGGAACCAGAAATCATTTCTGGGAGCTGTGTTTTCTTCCTTTCATATTGCCATGACAGAGGAAAGCAAATGACCCAGGTTCCCAGGGTGGGTAATTCTAGAAGTATGTTTGGGTTACAGCTGTCACAGTCGCCTTTCATAGGTCCAGGCCAGCATCTTAGTGACGGTGGTCCTTCGAAGGGCATGTATGCATTACAGACAGCAGTTGGACTTTTAGTCTACTCAGTCGCAAGTGAGGGGCACTGGCTTTGACTCTGCTGAGCCATTTGTTTGTTAGAAGTGATAGACTCTGGCGTCTCGGCTCCATGCTGGAGCTTCAGCTTTGCTTCTCTGGGACTATGGGGTGTCTGCAGGGTGCTATCTGCTAATGGAGGCACTCTGATCCAAGCTCTCTCGTTTTGGGGGACCAATTCACTTCTGGTATTCTCTCTAGTTTCCTTAGAGCAAATCCTAAGGGAGCTAGGCATAAGGGCCCTTCTCCTGGCCTTTTGTGTGTTATGTTCCATACAGAATTGTAGAGGTGAATACTTCTGTGTTCTTTAGGTGGGGGCTCTGGAATCAATGTGGGAAATCCTACACCGCTATCTTCCCTATAATGCGCATGCTGCCAGCTACACATGGAAATGTGATGGGAAGAATCTGAATATGGATCATACCCTGGAAGAGAATGGGATCCAGGATGAAGAAGAAGAGTTTGACTATCTTAATATGGATGGCACACTTCACACACCTGCAATACTGCTCTACTTCAATGACGACCTCACAGAGCTATAGGAAAGGAGATGTGTGCATGTAGACTCAAGACATGTTTGAGTTTGCCTCTTTCTGGGCCTTGAGGAAAAGAGGTGTGGGTCTGTGGGGCCTGGGCCTAGGCCTCTGTTGTCCTCTGGTAACTGGCCTGTGGTTCTTTCTGAAATGTAAGGGTCCTTATCCCTAGCTCCTCTATGATTTGCTCAGAGAATATTGGTGGGAGGAATACTGGAGAATTAATCCTTAGAAATGATAGGAAGAGAGCCACGGTCTTTCAGTTCGGAATGTGTAGAGGAGGTAGAGTTCAGGCAGAACTCTTTGATAGTAAGAGAAAAACACATGGGGATGAAAGGATGGATTATTTTTATGGCAAAGATGAGAATGAGATGTTTGCTGGAAGATGGGATTTACAAAGACAGGATCCAGAAATCCCTATCACCAACTGTGGTTGGTGTAGTTGATTCCCTTTCTAAAGGTGGTTAGCAGTTGACAGCACAGGAAGAGTGAATGGCTGTCAGTTCATTCAGGATAGAAATTATGCTGAGAGTTTTATGCTTTTTAATACAGCTATCCTAGAAGGTGAATACTGGTAATGCTATTTCCTTAGTTTAGAAAGGCTCAGGAGCACAAAACCACATTAGTAACCGAAGAGCCACAGTGCAAATCCAGGCCTGCCCAACTTTGAAAGTCAGGGTCAGGCTCTTTTCCGTGTAAAGGGATATATATTCTCAGTAGCCTCACTTAATGCTAACATTTCTAATGGCTGCTCTCGACCCATGTTTTTGGAGTGTGAGCTTGTCCTATGATTGTCGCACAGTGCGGAAATGTAGCCTATGGTGTCGTCAGCACTAACTGTGAAGGGGTGAACCAGCAGAGCATTCTAGGGATAGGGCAGGGAACGCTGGCTTTCAGCCAAGCATTAGCTACTGAGGCTGTCTCTTTGTTGATATTATAGCACTATCTCTGACTGTTTGGGGCAACAAGATAGATATTTACTGACTCCAGGAAAAACCAGAATGGAGAAAAGGCCCATAGATCAGAACATTGTAGTGAGGGGTCCAAAAGGGAGCATGTTTTCCCTTTCCTGTCACATTAACAGAGGGCAAGGAAGAGAAGGCTCACTTTGTAAGATGATGAGGGGGCTTGATGGGGTCAGAGAGATGAGAGCTAAGGGAGGCAGACAACTCTCCTGGTGGCTGGCTAGATTTGGTTCCCTTTATCCCTAGCAGGCAAGGGGAGTTAAGAATAACTGATAAATTAACCAGGCATGGTGGCTTTAATCCTAGCACTGGGGAGGCAGAAGCAGGCAGATCTCTATGAGTTCAAGGCCAGCCTGGTCTACAGAGTTAGTTCTAGGACAGCCAGAGCTGTTACACAGTAAAACCGTTTCCAAAAAAAAAAAAAAAAAAAAAAAAAAGTAATAAGAGATGAGTGGACTTCCCCGCAGCAGCGAGCAAAAGTGAGTCAAGATGGCCTCTTCCCAGGCTTGGCCTCAGGTTCCAGTGGAGGGTGATGTGACCTCCATGAGACCCTGGGTGGGTGCAGTGTTTTCTGAGAGGGTGACTGTGAGAAGCATGAACAAGGTGGGACCAACCCTGTTGATTTCAGTGGTTTCTGAATCCACTGATTATGAGGGCTTTCACATAGTCCCCTGTAATCTAAAAATCCATACACTGTTTGGATCAATCAGTCACAATGTTTAGTCAGCTCTGAACTGATTTTTGTGTATTCTTGTTTGTTCTAAACTATTGGAGAACCAAAGCCATGTTGCTCCACCCATGGTATCCTCAGAGCATGCACGTCTGGGATGCCGTCATTTTGCCCAAACTTGTCTCTCTTCCAGAGCATCCTACTCCTACTTTTACCTGGGATGGGCTCTCACGCTGTAGCCCTGGCTGGCCAGGAACTCAGAGATCCACCTACCTGCTTCAGAACTTGTTAGAAACATGCTCCTTTCCCTGTATGTCCAAGCTCTCATCAATTCTGTCCCTAAAATCTTTGTAATCTGTTCCTTTGTCTAATAACCATCTTTATTTGTCTCAGTTGCTAGGGAACATCTAGCTTTCCATTTCCACCTCGGCCTTCACAAACCTAAACATCTTACTTTCTGTCTCAGATCTTCAGGATGGTTCTCATGCTTCTGGAATAAAGCTCTAAATTCAAGAAGCCTTGCAGAAATCAGGCCTGCCTTCCTTACACATATCATCCCTAGCAGTCCTTTGTCCCATGTTCTGCACATCCTGGGTGGCCTGATCATGAAGTCTCTTCTTGCATCAGTTAACACAGAAACTGTTCTCAGTTCATCACTGCACGCTTCTGCTTTCCACCTTGATTATCCTAAACATTCCTTTGCTGTTTAGATCCCGCCCCTCGCGAGTTGTTCTCTTAGCACTATGCATTTCTCAGTGTTCATTGCCACTGTGAGACGCTGGCTGCTAGACTGTAAGCTCATAGGGCAGAACCCATTCACTGCTGTGTTCTCATAAGCTGAGCACATAAGCTGCTGCTCAATAAATGTGACCGAATGAACCCACATCTGAAGGAATTCGTCTGTCTGTAATAACTAGTGACTGTGACATTGTGTCCTGACGGCAAAGTGGGACTAGGAGATAGTAGGATGCCCGGCCCTGTGCTTCAGTCTCCACCCATAGGTTGTTTACTTTCACAGAGACAAGACTCAAAATTGCTCTGCAGACTCTGGCACGGGAGATAGTTGGGGTTAATCCACCTGTGATTTCCCCTTTGGCCACCAGGTGGCTCTAATGACTAAGGAGTCAGGGAAGGAGAGAGGCGCTGTAAAACCCAACTTCAAAGAAGTTAGTATTGAGTCAGATAATGGACACATGAGCGCCTTTAATCCCATCACTGAGAGGCAGAGCAAACAGACCTCTGGGAGTTCGAGGCCAGCCTGGTCTACAGAGCGAATTCCAGGACAGCCAGGGCTGTTACATAGGAAAATCCTGTTTCAAAAAAATAAAAATACAACAGGCAGCAGTGGTGCACACCTTTAATCCCAGCACTTGGGAGGCAGAGGTAGGTTTATCTATGTGATTTCGGGGCCAGCCTGGTCTACAGTGAGTTTCCGGACAGCCAGGGTGGTTTTGCAGAAAAACCCTATCTTGGAAAAACAAATAAAATTAAAGGGAGTCATTAATGGGGCAGATGACTCAGTGGTTAAGAACACTGACTGCTCTTCTAGAGGACCAGGATTCCATTCCTAGCACCCACTTGGTGGCTAACAACCATCTGTCACTCTGGTGTCTAGATCTAGGGATCTGACACCTGTCTGCTTCAGCCCTGCACACATGTGGTGTAGGCAAAGCAGCTGCACACACAGAAATCTCCAAAGGTCGTTTATGGGATAAGATGAACAGTGGACTTGAGTCGGTGTGTGTAGGGATTGGGATGTAGTTCAGTGGTGCAGCATTTGTCAGGGTGGGTGTTATGCAGTGAGGTGTAGAGTGTCGGAATGAGGAGAATGTCACATCCTGTTTTGTGATGTGGCTAGATTTAGTCCCCATTAACCTTCACAGGGGAGGAGAATAGAGAGTAAGTGGACTTCCCTGCAGCAGCAGACAAAATGAGTCTTCCCAGTTGAGGCCTCAGGCCCAGTGGAGGGTAAAGTGACCTCCATGAGACACTGGGCTGGGCTGAAGTACTGAGTAGGCAGTCTTTGAGATTCTCTCACTATGCAATCCAGGCTGGCATCAAACTCCCAACCCTTCTGTCTCAGCCTCCTGAGTGCTGTGATTGCAGGAATGTACCAGTGTGCCCAGTGTCTTAGGTCTCTACTGCTGTGATAAACACTGACCACAGGCAGCCTGGGGAGGAAAGGGTGTATTTCAGCTGACAGTTGGAGTCCATCATGAAGGGAAGCCAGAGCAGGAACTCAAGGCTAGAAACTGGGGGTGAGCCAGGCAGTGGTGGTGCACACCTTTAATCCCAGCACTTGGGAGGCAGAAGCAGGCGGATCTCGTGAGTTCGAGGCCAGCCTGGTCTACAAGAGGTAGTTCCAGGACAGGCCTTCAAAGCCACAGAGAAACCCTGTCTCGAAAGACAAAAACAAAAAAGAAAGTGGGGGTGGTGGTGGGAACTAAAGCAGAGGCCATGGAGGAGCGCTGCTTACTGGCTTGTTCCTCATGGCTTGTTAGCCTTTTTTTTTTTTTTTTTTTTTTTTTTTTTTTTTTTTTTTTTTTTTTTTTTTTTTTTTTTTTTTTTTTTTTTTTTTTTTTTTTTTTTTTTTTTTTTTTTTTTTTTTTTTTTTTTTTTTTTTTTTTTT